>JAOVYX010014688.1:0-61087 GCA_035668315.1 Drosera spatulata
CTGTTTGCACGAACAATGAAGAACTCCATCCAGGGCTACCAGACTCCTCATTCTCAGACATAGTTCTAATGTCTAATCCTGATTACACGAGCTCATCAGCTAAAAAATTGAAAGAAAGAAAAAATGTTTTTGGGTTACCCAAGGAAAACATAATTTAAATAACACGATCCACCAACTTCCAAGTGCTCCTCAAAGCAAGACGGGCGGATAGAAACAAGTTTTCTGCCATATAATTGTCACGTAAAAGAAATTACTGCATGTAGTTTAAAGTTTCTACAGCTTCATAATACGCTTCCAAGCTAAGCTAACTGAACGCTTAAGATGATTCACGAATCTGCAAACTCCAGAAACCTAACTTCTACTTAAAGAACAGAGGCCATTGACATTATTTTAAAGCAATTGAATCCTTAGCTGCAAAGATAGTTTATCAGATTAGCAAGCTTCAATTTGGTTATGTCAGTAAAATATACTATACTCTGTTGACCTTATTAATTGATGTTTCCACTCGGCCAATTCAACCAGCTTAATTGAAGAATGATCCATTAATCTGGAAATTTAGGATATTTATCCCACAGTTCTAATCGTAAAAGTTGGACGCATTGGTCAGACCAGTCATTAAACACTAGTTTGATAAAGCTGATTCAGATGATTCTATGAACCAGGGTCCAGCAGCATTAGATCCTTTGCGCATATATACCTGCCACGAAAGACCCAAACTTCAGAGCTTAACCTTTGGTCTATCTTAAACCTTTAGTACTGAGTCAGTTCCATCATGAAAATAGTCACAATCAACTGGCCAGAGATTGACTCCTTAGGAGCTACCTTCTCATACATTACACAACATGTAAAGCAGTGTTAGCGGCGATCTTGCAGTGACTACACCTGGAATCCCAAGAAAATTCAATCGGAACAAACATGACACCCAGTACAAACCCGTCAGTTGCACATCAACCATCAGTCACGACTTCACCAAAGTGCTCAACGAGTCAATCGCTCGACAGACGCCCTCAAGTAGCATTCCGAAATTTGTCACATCCCCTCTCAACCTCCTAGATTGATCCATAGCATATTATAGTTGAGTAGGCAACGTCCAATCAGTTATCTGCAACAGCAGACTCCTAAACTAGAGCTACACAGCGAACCTCAACTCTGTACAATCCAATCCTTCTTCTAAAGCAATTTTCACTACGAGGATAGCAAACACAAAACTGACAAGCTACGTTCCTCACAAACTGCAACAACTAACCAGCTCAACTTTCTCGGAGTCAAAGGCTTCCATTTTGAGCAGACTACAAGAGAGAAATAGGTACACAACCTTGACTTGCAAATCTAGAGGTCGTTTCCATCAAATATTGAACCAATGGCCAAGCCATCCTTGATCCAGTATTATAGTAATGCAAATGCAACTTTACCTTCAGCCTCGCCTGATCAGTTGGCTAAACTAGTCACTTATTTATAAGATCAGTTGTCCACCTAACGTTAACTCTTCTATTTGGTGCTAAATCCCTAACCAATGTGATCCTAAGCAAAAGAAACCAGTTAGCAAGAAATTAGATCAACAATCCCTATTTTTACCTTTCTTTTTTTAACATCCCTTTACCTAGAAAAATTTTTATACAAAGTGATCAAATGTCACAATTCGCTACTAGAAAATGCATTCATCTGAGTGACACAACGCGCGAGAAAAGACGAACGCTCAAAACTGCAGCAACAACAACAACGGTCACAGAGCTTCAAGTTTTCACAATCAACACCACAATTATTCAACCGGATTGATATCTTTCCACATACCTTCACAAACAGCACCATAACTTCACCAAAGCTCAACACAATCAATCCACAGGATTAAAAACAAATCACATAAACTCACCAAAATCAATCAACAATTCAACAATCCGCAAAGAAAAACACAAGCAACTAACACCAAAAACATCATAAAAAAACAATAATTCAATCATATATACAACTCGCTTCTACCTTTATTGCGACACAAACAAGGTCGATCACCGTTGAAGCAGCGCCGTCGGCGGCGGCGGCGGCGGCGGTGTTGGCGGTGTTGGCGGCGGCGGCGGCGGAGATGAGAGGGGAGCTCAAGCGACCATGGAAGAGCAAGTGGAACTCTAGCAACTGCTTTGCTGTTGATTTGTTGATTATTATTATTGGTTAATTGTGTAAAAAAAAATTGGGAATTTTGATTAATTAATTAATCAAGTAAACTAAATGAAAGGAGGATTAATGATAGGGGAAATTGGGTCGCTTTGCTGTAAACGGACGATATTGATTAGAGAGGGGTTTAATGTGGTTTTGATTAATTGTGATCTGTGTAGTTAATTGCAGTATCATTTGGGGAGTTAGGAAAAGGTGGAGTTTGTCTAATTGGTGCAAAAGGGTAGATTTTTAGGGGGGTTTGGTGGGGAAACGATTGGGGATTTGGATATTTAGGGTTAGGGTTAATTAGTGTAATAACTAACTTCCTATGGCTTCGTAATTGGGAGGATTAAGTTTTATTATGTTAGTTTGTTGATCATTTCTTAGACTTTGTTGAGGATAGAATTATCTGAATGTTGATTTTAGTTTTTTAGTGTGAAATGATAACAAATTCTTACATGTAATTTGCATAAATTGCTTCGAATATTTTCATCATGTAAAAAGTTTGATAAAACGTGAATCGTGTTGTGAAGTAAGAGAACATAATCATACAAATGATCAATTGATGTGTTCCATCTTTTTTACAGTTGACACATGCAAAAACAGTGTAGAAGGTTTCGTAGTTTCTTGCTGAGATGTGCTTTCATAAGTTCACCCGTAATGATTCATGGATTTACGTTCATAATGTACTCCACTTAATTAAAATAGCGGGAATCAGCACATGATTGACATAGGACTGTGACGAACCGAGAATGCCATAGTTGACCTTTCAATATTATTGTAAACATTATGAGATCTGTGGATATCTATCATGTACTTTATGGACTATATGATGCACTGAACCTACAACTCCGATACTATAAACTCAACGTTTTTTAGTCAATGCGGATTAGAAGATCTTTGTTTCCTACACGGAAAAAGTATTTCGTCCGTCCTAATATACATATAATAATTTGATTTTTTATATTATTTAATATGTATTTTGAGAGATATCGTTAATATTTTACGACCTTAGCATCAGATGGAAATATACAACTCAAACTATCATTAATATTTTACGATAATTTTGTGAAAAATGATACTCCGTTCCATATTTATTGAAACATTTTGACCTGACATAAGAATTTATGCGAGTGTTAAATTTGTGAAAATTTTGATAAAGAAAGAATATTTTTTTGGTGGTAGTGAGATTTATTGTAACACTTATGAGCGCTGGTAGTGGAGTTTACTGTAATGTCTATGAAAGAAGATAGTGGATGAACAGATGAAATTGATTTGATATTTTTTTATGTTAAAAGATTATAAAAAAAAATTATAATTACTGATTAAATAAAAAAACATTATAATCAATACAAAACGATGAAAATACTATTTAATGATTCTATTACATAAATCAAATATAAAAATATATGATTGATTTTAATTTAATCTCATAAACCCTATCAAAATATTGCATTTATATATTGAGAGGGATTAAGTACCCATAACATTGATTGGCCTGGAAGTATGGGCATTGAGATTCACAAAGCACGAGGGCTGTGCTGCCATGCCATCATCACATTGATTGATTGGTTCAGATTTCGGGGAAAAGGGACGAGCAGTCGGCGAGTGGGGGCTGCCTCCTTAACCGCCGGTGAACCGGGCCCGAACAGACAGAGAAAAAGTCAAATAATCCCCTCCCTCATGCACTCATGCTAATGATCTCTTCGGTGTGTCAATTGATTGTGTTGGTTTGCTTATAATATATCATAATCCCTATTGTATAAATCATATCATAAACTTTTTATTTATTTTTTTATTTTTAAAATAATTATTATTCATTCATATTGCAAAAAAGTGATTAATAAAATATATTTATGACCGATCAAACCGAATAACCAAGAAAACAAAAATTTATTCTCTCCCTTATATATATATATATATATATAATACATTAGAATTATATTAGAATTGATTATTTTAATAATTATTTGATTAAGCCTTTCATTTGCTATGTCATGATCAAAGTTTTAATAATAAATTCAAAATCAATTTAATCAATAGTAACTTGACATGTGACCAAAAAAAAAATTCATATATTAATATTATATAGTTATAATAACTTGGAGACTTCTCGAATAGATTTCGATTTCGACTCTTATGAATGAGAAAAATAAATATTATGGATATTCCCCTTTAAGGCAAATTATACAAAAATACTTGAATAAAATTTCACTTACGTTTTACTACCCATTAGAATTCGTGAATTGTAA
The DNA here is from genome assembly GCA_035668315.1 of Drosera spatulata. Taxonomy (NCBI): domain Eukaryota; kingdom Viridiplantae; phylum Streptophyta; class Magnoliopsida; order Caryophyllales; family Droseraceae; genus Drosera; species Drosera spatulata. The sequence continues at coordinate 4,401 of JAOVYX010014688.1, forward strand.
TCATTAACTCTGTAAATTATATATCATATGTATATGAACTGTAATTTTGTGTATATAAACTGTCAAAATCGAAATGAATATCAAAATATAAGAAAAACTTACGTTGGATACTAAAAAAATAATTATCCCACTTTTCCTTATGGGTTTTTTTCAGCTCCATTAAAAAAATAGACAAATTTATTTATAAAAAAACTTTCTAGTTTTTGCTCAATCTTTTTTTTTTTCAACCTGTAAGAAAACTATTCCTACTGCAGGGAAGGAAATATTGCAGTTTTTACCACAAATCAAGGTAATTTAAGTTAAATTAAAATTTAAAAAAATGCTTGAAATAAACATGTGGTGAAGAAGGTTCTGTTAGAGTTCTCTTCCTGTTACATGCAGTCGCAAGCCGCAAGCCGCAAGCCGCAAGCCGCAAGCCGCAAGCATTTTCCCAACTATTGTAATTTCTCTACGTTTTTTCTTCCGGTTTACAGAACAGGCCCAAATCCAGTAGGATTAGGTTGGCAAGTGCTTCTTCAGGTGGAAGCCCAGCCCAAAACTGGCTGCTTGGCCCAAGCCCAACACCAGCTCAGGAGTCAGGATTGGACCTTGTTCACCCGATGAAACAAAGAGAGGAGAGATGATTGGTACCTTATGGTACCACTGGTCATACAATCAAAATTGTTTAGTCGTGCAATGATACACTAAAAATTGTACGTTCTTATTGATCCCCAAAAAAAAAAAAAAAAAAAAAACCTTCGTTTCAATTTATTTGAAATCATATGATCCATTTTTATGGGATTTGATAAAAAAAATATTTTTTTAAAAATCATAGGATTTATTGTAACAACTAAGAGAGAAGGTAATAAGTCTATTATAACATAGTATGATTGATTTCACTGAAAATTTATTAAAAGATAAAAAAATTACAAATAAATTAAGATAATTTAATAAAAAAATGTTATATTTATATTCAACAAATGGAATATGTTCTTACATATTCATACTGTTTGCTATTGACAAACTTAGAAAACAAACACAAACAAGATATTCCCACCGTCATAATGTTTGATGAGGACCAGACTTAATCTCTAATTTAAAACTATATGAAACTACTCTCTCCGTTCCATATTAGTTGCAATATTATGTAATAATTGCATCGTTCATTATATATTTCGAAATATTACTTTTTATTGATAAATGATATAATACGAATGTCATTGTAATTCAAAATTATAATCGTGACATATAATATGTTTGATGTTCATATTAAATTTATAAATAAAAAAATTATTTATTCGTTCTACGAATCATTCGTAGTATCATCATTTTTTATTTATATATAAAAAATATAATTTTTTTTGAGACGAATGAGAGTATTTGTCATAACCTAGGGTTCGAGTAGCAGTGTGTTGCTCCATATATAAATATAGATCATGAAAATTCAAAGAACCATGTTACTCTTTCGTATCATAATATAAATAATATTTGTTTATTTTGATCATTTTAAAATATATATAACATATCTTATTTAATAATCGTTTCACATAAATAAGATATCAAAACAATCATCATTTGTTATAGTACATCTTCTATCTCCTCTTATAATTGTTACAGTAAATCCACTGTCATCAAAAAAATATTTTTTCTTCGTCAAATTTCACATTGATTCAATACATATATAAATTCAGATATCAAATTAAATCATTGTATATATTTTTGAACAGGGAGTAATTGGTATAGGATCACATTCCACATCTTGATTCAATGATTCCCATGAAGTTCTGCAAAGTCGCTGATCAATGTGGAATGACCGTTGAAACCTAAAACATGAATATAATATTGTCATGTGACATGGAAGAACCAAGAACGTGTCAATGTACGAAATCTAAAATCATATTAAAAGAACAGTAAGATATAAACAATTCAACATATATATATTCATAACGAAATTATACAAACCTGTGCTTTGGATAAGGAGAGTCGATTGATTAGGCAAATTGGGTACGTTAAACATCAGATAAGCGAGTCTGACCTTGTGTAATTTAGAAGCAAAAAATTACATACTGTGACTTGCACGAGTAGCTCAAAGCATTCTATAATCTCGGCGTAATAATATATACAAGTTTTAGATTAAATATAAATCTTATTGGATAACGAAGTGATAATTACTCAAAATGCCACATTCAGCTCCTAATCCATTGATCTCCCTCCCTTGTGCCAAGCTTTTGGCTATAGCACGCATCGTTTCGAACTATAAGAGAAAATCTTTATCATCTATAGATCGTCACAATAACATTGATCAGTTCAATCAATGAATAAACAATCACAGGTTTATAATAACCGATAAACTCATCTTTGGGGATTCTTCCTTGCTCATATCATCAAATATTCATATCTGTCACAATAAACACAAAGCTTATCAATGCAAGAAGTTCTAAGCAATATCAGAAACTTATATTAGAATTCATAAATCATTACATGTATAAATAATTGTGAAGAAACATAGATCAATGTAAAATACAAACGTGATTTAAGCACATTATTCTGATTTATAAAAATATCCTTCTCACATCACTTGACAGAAATATGTTTTTTTTTCTTTCTATTGATAATTGATTTTCGTTACCAATTTCTCAAATCAGAGTTGTTCATCCGTCACACTCATAAAACTCGTAATCGCATAACTTATATCCAAGCTCCAAAGTTATTTTTTTTGGCACTGTAGACAGTGAGTCAAACATCTTTGAAACTATGGGCAAAACCAAAACCCCTCTTCATCCCAAACCCATTTTTCTTTACCAGAAAAGTTAAAACGAATCACCACATCGATCGATGGCTTTGACTGCGAATCTCAGTCGCTGCTGCGGCCTCGCCCTCGCCGCCAACATCTCGACATCGTCCGCCGCTCTCCGGCAGGCGGCCGGCCCGTCGAAGCTTTTCGTCGCTCCGATTCGATTCCTCTCGTCTCAGTCTTCTCAAAAGCGCTTCATCAGCGGTACCTTTTCCTCTCTTTTTATTTTTTCTTATACTCACAATTTACTCACAATTTATTTCTAGTTTGTTTTTTTTTTTGGTTGAAATGCACAATTTATTTATAGTTGGTCTGATAGAAAATGAAAATGCAACAAAAAGGAAAAAAAAAGGTCTAGATGATTTGGAGAAGTGAAAGCGAGATTCGGCGACTGAGGGGAAGCGATTTTCATTTAATTAATTAATTTTAGATTTAGTCTGTGAGATTAACAATGGAACTGAATTGTTGATTTAGTGTTTTATGTTTGAATTCTTTCTAAACATGATATTGTTCCTGGAACTGGTTCAAAAATAAAATAAAAAATGTAGCAATTTTTATTTTTAAATTTTTGGGTGGGGTGTGACATGAGTCCGGCCAATGTTGTGGTTTTACCTCTATTAATAACAGAACTCGTATTTCTCTTGTTATGTGAGAACACATTTTTTCTGTTATTTACAATATGGTCTTTTCCATTTCCGTTTAAGAAGAAAACACTTGGTTATGGTCTTTATCAGTGTTGTAAATAATACCACACCGATATGACTCCGTAATATGGTCTTATCCAAACCCGTTTAAGCCGAAAACACTTGGTTTAACAAATATTCTCTTTGTCTCATCAAACTTGTAACATCTATCATGTAAATTATAAAGTTGGACCTTATTATGCATGATTCGTGTGACAACCAAATAATAATTTTTTTATAGATTTTTTGTGAAATATGAAAAATGATTTAAGTCAGATATTATAATCTGGATCAAAATAAATTTCATCATATCATTTGATAATAAAAAATAACGCATCACAATACACAACGAATATTATATTTAATTAACACTATTGTAAGTATTATGTGACCGGAAAGAGTAGCTTTTTATTATTCATAACAATGATATGAGCCTATGAGGACGTATATTCCATCATGAAAATACTTGGATTGTGGCATTTCTCCCATTGTGATCCGGAGTGGACTTGGATCAACAAGACTACCAAGAAAGAGACAAGGGCCATTGGACCCATTTGCAAGCCTCAACGGATATATTTGATATTTCCGAATAAAGGAAACTTCCCATGAATATCTGCAAGTCTCATCTTGGAGTATTTCAATTATCGAAAAAGGTTGAAGCTCGTGCTAGTCTCATCTTATAGCCATTGGTGAATGCCTTTTTCATTTCTCTTATCCATGAAAATCCATGAAAATAACTCAAGGTGTAGTGTAGCTTGCGTCCAAGCATTGTGTCTCCCTCCCCCTCCGTCCCATTATTTTGCAACGTTGATAAAAATATTTTCTTGAGCATTTATCTTATAATTGTAATAGTAGGGATAAAATTCTCTTTTGTTTTTAAAATTCATCACATCTTTTAATCCTCATAGTTAGGATACGTATAGTAATTTTTTGGGAGTATTTATACGATGCCTAATTTTTTCTTATCAATGTCGAAGAAGAAGTCGCTTCCTCACGAAACGAGTTTCATTTTACAGAAGAAATTGCTTCCTCAGAAAACGAGTTCTAATCAATTTTTATGATTTTTTTCTACGTAAGTAGAACTCGTTTCTTCAGGAGACGATTTATGTCAAACAGAAATCGTTTTCACATGGAACGATTTTTTATGTAATGATGAACTTATCTTCTGATAAAACGAGTTCTATTTTGACGTTAAGAGAAAAAAATAAACTTAAAAAAAATAATATCGTAATATTTCCTATCATATTATCCTCGTTTTTGTAGGTAAGTCATGCGAATATCAACGGTACAAAAACTTGTAAGATTCCAGGGGCTGCTCCCGCACTTAAGACCAAAGAAAAAAAAAAAAAAAAACCTCCTAAAGGCATAGGTAACAAATCTAGATACAGAAACATAAAAAATCACGTGGAAATTGGATCCAATTGGAGCCCGTTAACGTGTTTGTCCTGTCCAGGCGCTTTGGAGTCAGCTAACAATGAATAGTGAAAATATTAAAATAAGCTGAATTGTACACCCGGGATATATCGCCAATAAAAAAATGTGAATATTATATGTCACGATATTATTAAATTACGTGGCCTTGCACGTAAGGATATCGTGGTTGTTGTACCCGAGAGGAAGCCATTGGTTATATAGAAGTCGTTCAGGCCTATGATGACTTTTGATATGTCAATCCGCCCGTCATGAACAATAAATATGTAAAATACCTAATACTTGGTCGGTTATCGGTAAAAGTTTCAGTGGTACATAGTATTTATGTGTGTTAACTTTTGTAGATCATGTTACTCTGAGTGTCAAAAGTTTATTGATTGTGCCCAAAGAAAAACTTAGGGTTTGTTTGGTTATGATTTCGTTGGGTTTTTGTTTTCGTCACTGATTGATGAAACAAAATTACTAGAATTGATTTTTGTTTTTTCTATGATTGAAACAGAAATAAAAAATATATTGTTATTTTATTCAATTTTATTATTCAAGATTATTTTGCAGAAATCACCTTATTTCATAGAGTATTTTAGTTTTTTTTAATTTTTATTATTAATTTTTATTTTAAGTTTCGAATAACATTACCAAACTACCCGTGTGTCCTCGCTTTATAGGACGAATTGGCGAAGTGTTTTACGGTATACTAGGAGTATTAATTTTTAATCGGTGGTCCAATCCTGGACGAGTGGGTAGAATGATTGATCCAAAACAATAGAAAATTCCTAGCACCCAATACAAAATTATTTTTATGGTACCACCTTCGAATGTCCTCTCTCTCTATATGATGCCTCAGTGCGCTCACTGTTCTGCTTTGAGCTCACCTTCTCCATTATTTTCTTGAATGCTCTATTCTCTATTCTAACACAGAATCACATCCTCTCCTCTCCTTTTCCATATCTTCAGCTACCACGATCACCAAGGCCTCAGCATCATCCATGGCAGAGTCGAGTGAGCCAGCCCTCTTCACCCCCTTCAACCTCGGCCCTTTTCAGCTCTCCCACAGGTATGTATGTACGCAGACATCCGTATGAATACTGTTGTGGTCGCAGGTTTTGAACTCGTGATCTTCAGTCATAGTAGTACTACATACTATGATATGACTTGAGGAAACCAAGTTTTTGTTAAGGTTTAGGAATATCATTTGTACCGTGAAGCCTTAATGTTTTGTTGTAGGATTCGAACTCGTGATGTTCTGTTAGTAGTACATGTTATGATATGACTTGTAGGAAACCATGTTTGTTAAGGTTCAGAAATATTTTTTGTATCGTGACGAATGCATGAGAGTGTTTTGGTGTGTGTGGTGGTGTAGGGTGGTCTTGTCTCCTATGACAAGGAACAGGGCGATCGGATCAATCCCGAATGAGGCGATGGTGAAATACTATTCCGACAGGACTACCGAGGGCGGGTTGCTCATCACCGAGGGGACGGTGATCTCTCAGGTTGCAACCGGGTGAGCTTCAGATCCTTTCTTTTTCTTATTAGATGTTTTCGTTACTGGTTTTCTATTATTTGTATTTGCTTATTTGTTCTTTGTTCAATGGTTTTGATAGCTAAAGTTTGTTTTCTAATTATTATTGTACTTATGGAGGTTATTTTCATTGGCAAAATTTGATGCTGTTTTCAAGTTCGAAGTTGATGGAGTGTGTCATGGTCCTGGAAATTAAAGATGAAGTCAAGTCAAACCGCGTAATATGAGCAACATATGTATGGATAAGATTAAGATCCGTATTCGGAGAAGAAAGTCTGAACTTATGGGTTATATATATCAATCTGAACATTGTACTATTGTGTTTTTAATATGATTAAAATGGAACCAGAGACACTCTTAGTAATTTTGAGTGCAAAACCTATTTGGAACATTTTAAAAGTTCTTGGAGATTTCTGTACCTACAACGCTTTCCATCCAAGTTCATTGAGGATTATTTCATTTCAGTTTATTATATTATTCTTATTTTTGGTTCTATTAATAGTATTTATTTGATCTAATTTTATTTGGGTCTAAGATTAAGGAATGCCCACTTCAGGTGTTCTAAAGCTGATACCTGCTTAAATTTTGCAAGTTTGAGGCTCATATATACAAGCAGAATGACTTGGATGCCAATGCTTATTGATGTGACGCTGAAAATGATTCGTGTATTCGAGATCTTAAGGTTAACTCAGTAGTAAATAAAAATTACCTTCGACCACTGGATCTGGGGTTGGAAGTTGGAACCAAAGAAATATCCTGGATGAGCCGCTGACTAACGTAGTTTTCGTCACTTGATCTGTTATCTAGAACACGTGTTGTAGTTACGAATTTCGATTTAGGATTTTATCTCATCTGCTGGTGGTCGTTCAGCTGAAATGTTGTGACCATAGTATCGAGTTTTGTCTTTGAACTATCATATGAAACATTACGGCTAAACAATTTTCTCCTCAGCTAGTGTGTCAAACCTCCATAGCTATCTCATTTTCCAGTGATCATCTTCTTGCTATGCTATCTTACCAGAGGTCCTCGCGTTCCTGGAATCTACACTGACGAACAAATCGAGGGGTGGGAGAAAGTGACTTCTGCTGTCCATGCCAAGGGCGGTTACATCTTGTGCCAACTGTGGCATGTCGGAAGAGCATCTCACACAGGTTGAATCCAACTGAAGTCCCTCTTTGTCGTCCCCGTCCCATGGATGTTCTAACTGTTTACTGTCTTTTGCAAAATGCTTTCTTGTGTAGTCTATCAGCCCGGTGGTGCAGCACCGGTATCTTCAACTACTAAGCCCATCTCAGAGCGGTGGAAATGTCAGATGCCTGATGATTCCTTTGAGGACTATCCGGCACCTCGGGCCCTTGAGACTTCCGAAATACCTGGTGTTGTGGAAGAGTTCCGTCAAGGAGCCATCAATGCCATCAAAGCAGGTAATGTACTACTGTAAATTTGCATTGGTCACCTTCGAGAAATATCCGATGCCTAGCTTGTGGGTAATTGTCATGAAAACTTGATTACTATTAGACTCTACTTATCTTATAACTTGTTGCGGAAGAGCAAGAGTTTTCCCTTGGTTGAACACTTGGAAATGATTAGTTGATTCATCCTAATGAAATGGCACATAATAATGCAGGTTTTGATGGGATTGAGATTCACGGAGCTCAAGGCTACATCGTCGAACAATTCCTGAAGGACACGATCAACGACAGAACCGACGAATATGGTGGCTCTCTCGAAAACCGACTCAGGTTCTTGGTGGAGATTGTGGACGCAATAGTCTCTGCCATAGGTCCTGAAAAAACAGCCCTGAGGATCTCCCCTGTGGTGGACTACCTCGATGCCTACGACACCAAGCCTCTTGCTCTTGGCCTGGGCGTTGTCGAGAAGCTGAACAAGATCCAGGAAGAGGTTGGCTCCAAGCTTCTGTATCTCCATGTCATCCAGCCCCGAACCATGGCCAGCTTCTTTGGCCAGGACATCGCCAAGCCAAGTGAAGACGAGGGTGTCCTGCTGCTAAAGAACTTGAGGAATGCTTACAAGGGAAGTTTCATCAGCAGCGGTGGATACAATAGGGAGCACGCACTGGAAAGCGTGGCTGCTGGCGAGACGGATCTGGTCTCATTCGGGCGCCTCTTCCTCGCCAACCCTGATTTTGTCAAGAGGTTGAAGCTCAATCTCCCTTTGAACAAATACAGGAGGGAGTTTTTCTACTCCGCCGACCCTGTTATCGGATACAATGATTATCCTTTCTATGAGGAGAAGGCTGAAGCATAAGCGACTTAGTAGCGAGCGATAGCTGCTAGGAGCATCTCTAGTGAGGAAGCAGCGCATCACATTCGAATAAGCTCCTCGATTGTTGCTTTGTATTTTTTATTGCTTTGTCATCGTTGTGATCTTCAATGTTGTATCGAACTGCACTTCGATTTCTCAATTTGATCATAGTTGTGTATCGCTCGGTGTCATGCAGTTTTCAGCTCCACACAAGTATCACGTATGGTGCTGTTTCCTATGTTCAAACTGTTGCTAGAATTTGTGTTACTTGCAATTGTTGTTAGCGATTGCATTACTAGGCAATTCTAACGCTAAAAATACAAGCTGTGGTTGCTATTGTTTTCATGATGAGAAGAATCGCGGATAAGGTCACATTGTTTTATCCTGATCAACAAACTAGTTTACGATGGCATTAGTTTATCCTGGTCAACAAACCAGTTCACGATTAGAGGATTGTTGTGCACGTCAGGATCTAAACAAGAGGAAAAATTCGAGTTATAAAATTCTTGTGTTGTATTTGAACAAAATTCTCCATCTACAATTCATTCTTATCCTGCAGGTAGAGCATAGAGTTTCATTTGGAAAACAAACATCAAAATAATACAGTACATATGTTAGAATAATTCTTGTTGGGCCATGAAACGTGTAGTGAAAGATAAACCATAAGTTTTGACCAAAAAAAAAGGATAAACGATAAGTCGAATTGTATGCCAAGACTGGACAGAGTTCTTACCCATAGAAGTAAACCGTTCGCTGTGTCATACTCAACAAACTCAAACCGTCATTTCACATAGATCTGTAGTCTTGTTTTATATTTTCCAAAACTTCGTTTCCTACCTCCATTTCTTATTTGATTATGTTGTGCACAAATAGTATTAGAATCCCAAAACAAGGATGCAATTCTTCTTATTTAAGCGTTAAATACTCCAACGTATTATTATGATAGAAACATCAACCTATTATATCGCCAAAACGTGAATGCAAGTAACATTCCTCACACGCATCTCACACTCTAAAGCTAGCATACTAAATCCATGGCTTGTCATTGCAAGGGGAGCAGCTCTCTTGAGCAATATCGCTTATTTGAACTCCGGTATCATATATGAATCCCGGCTTCCAGTCCGCTGGCAAAGCGTTTGAAGCCTGAACGTATTTCCCTTTGAAGCCTGATGTCACTTTAAACTTGAGCAGCAATGGCCCTGGTGGTGCTTTGCTCGTGTCCCACACGGCTCCAAAGTTTCTGCTCATTGAAGTCCCGATCGAAGGCCCAACCTGTGTGTATTCGTAACAGAATGGAAGTAGTCCATATACTTGTTGAAAGCTTTGAAACAAAGCACGTTGATTAAGTAACGCGCATCGATGAGAATGTACATAAGATAAAAAGATGTGGCCTAAGATACCGGGATGACAGATGGATTTTCATGAAGAGTCATGTACAAATGATAGGAGTGACGAACAACGAGATAGATGCTGTACGACTTCAAAAGACGAGATAAGTAGCATGAAGATCCAAGGGAAACGTATTGTGTGGGGGAAAAAACAAAAAGCAGGAAATGGTGATGTTATCATAAAATGTACACAACAACAATCCACGGGATAGGGTCTGAGGAGGGCATGAAAATTATTACTTGAAAATTACGAAGTTACCGATAATCTATAGTTAGTGATAGGCTTAGGCAGCAGTTACCTTAACCACGTCAATCCCAGTGATATCAGTTTGGCCACCTTGATAGAGGATTTTGAGGGCCAAATAGTTCGGCTTTTTACTGAACTCTTCCACACGAACAGCTAGGGTCTTATTCTTATAGTCACAAGGTACCCTGCTCCAAACGTGACGATAAACAAAGGTTAAATCTACCATTATTCAACCCTCACATTCTAATCAGTCACCGAATACCATTGGATTAAGGCGCAACGCTTTGCTACCTTTTGTATTCCACGTCCACGATGCCGAGGCCCGAAAGCTTTCGCCCGAAGCCAGTGATCGCCATACCTTGGAAAGCTCTGCTGCTGAGAACAAAACCTGTGAAGTTACTGTAATTGTGATCTGTCAAGATCACCTTGGTTCCAGCTTTACTGCACAATGCTGTGTTATTGCATCTTATCTGTCAAAGCCAAAATCAGGATCGGCCCGGTCAATCCTCATTATCGGTTCATGGTGCTGATGACGAACCGATTTTCATGCTCAGAATTGGCCCCACATACTAACACAAAGCACGCTTTGGTGGATTATTGAAAAGGAAGATGCACCTTGGTGAAATAAATAGTACTATCAAACCGTTTAAGCTTTTCCTTGGGATATTATAGAATCTCTCAAGGACAACATGAACTATAAAAACCCAAGATAACTTCGAATAATCATGTAACACGACATGATGGAAACAAAACAGAAGAGACTGATTACATGCCTGAAAGCACACTCCGCAACCTGAACCTTGCTTGTAGAGTGAAGGAACAGCAGCAGCAAGGTATCCACCATTGAAGCCAAAAGCCAAGGAACCATACCCACATGCCCCAGCTGCATCAAAGCATCAAATTCAAGATGACCCATTTTTCTGATTTTCTGTTTTCTAATTCTGTTGCATCCATTCAAGAAACACAAATCGAAAATAAATAATTCTGTTTCATCAGTCAATAAAACGAGAACAGAAAACGAAAAACAATAACGATACCAAACAAGTGAGAATTTGAGAAGAAATCAAGTGAGTTCAGCTATATAAGATGAATCAACTTATGCGCTGAAACGAAGTTACTAAGCAGTTAAGTTCTTACAGTTAAGGGCCGAATCGTTGCTGAAGAAGGCGGCCTTCGACACATGAACACAACGATTACAAGCTGCTGCAGCTGACAAGAGAAGAGGCAAGATGAGAAGGAGAAGAGCCCTCTCCATCGGAACTCAATGGAGAGCAATGTAGGAAAAGAGTGATAAAATGATGAGCTATTTATAGAAAGAGAACACTCAAAATTTAGAAGTCCTTTTTTGTTGAGAATTTAAGTTGATTTCAGAGCTGGGAGCTCACATCATTTCATACAATAAGTTATGTACCAATATATCGGCTCTGTAAAGTGATCTAGAGTTAATGAAAATAATCAGCAGCAGGAGTACCGAAACTTAACAGGACTCGAAATAGGACAGTAGAAAGCAGCCTCGTATGTACCTAGTCTACAAGTTGTTTACACTCACGGTAAGTGACCCAGGAATTATATATGTTATCTTCGAAAATATTAAATACATTTTTTTTTCTGAAAACGTCCAATCAAAACACTTATTTTGATTGAATGATATATCATGATCCACCCGAGTTCCGTTGATAACTACAAAAAACCAACCAATCAAAAAGAGACTACTCGGAAAAGATAATAAGTCTGTACTAGAGAGTGTAATTAACACAACTCTATATATCTTAGACAGAGCGTGTTCTTATGCAACCGCTATCGAAAAGGAAATGTCTCGAGCATATTCTCTTTTACATGAAGTGCTATCTACCCTTTCAAGAGAAGATATTAGTGCAAAGGTTTGATCCATTGGATCATCAGCAGCTAACCATTATACGGCAATGGGGGCTGAGCAAGCTGGTGAACCCACACAATTTATACACTCAAAAACATGACCATGACGTTAAGCCACTCACCATGAACCAGTTGTTGCTGGGGCTCATTGTTAAGAACAAGCTAGATGACAGCTGATCCTGCATTCAAGTCATTTACTCATTGTTGGCATCTTCGCACTCTCCATTTTGTCCTTCCTCACGTAGCTCAACTTTCACTCCTTTGTAAACAGGACAGAAACAGATAGCTTATTAATTTTATTAAACAGTTTTTACTGCAAAAGATTGTACATTTCCCATTTCCAAAACCTGTCTATGACGAAATTTTCTGGTTCCTGATTTGTTGTTGTTGTTGTACCAGAAACAATGCAGAGGGATATGCAACTAGAGTTACTAGACGAAGAACTAAAATAAATGTTCTTCAGCTTAGCATCTGGTACAGTTGCTATCGTACGATGATCTAATGAGTGCGATGGAGACAACTGTCAAGGTATTAGGAACAGTTTATCCACTACCAATGCAGCATCAGACGAGAGACCGAATGCCGCATCCGGCTAGGCCCCCACCTGGGATCAGATCGTTTTTCTACAGTACAAGCCATTTCAGCCGACCTAACTGGAACTCCTGTCTAAAACTCACCTAAACAGCCATCCAAATTGCTTTTGAAAACAATGACAAATGTTGATTACGTGAAAACCCAATATAATTATCCGCGGCATGCATACCATGTAAACCCTCAAGAATAAGGAACAACTGCAAAGCAGATGACAATTTTTCTTTCACGACAGATTCATTTGTCAATCCAATTCTTTGGCAATCATCTCACAGAATTACCGCGACAATAAAACTGGGCCACGTTGCATCCAAATCCCATCATGGATCTCATCCAGATAATATTTATTGCTCTGTGTTAAAATATACATTTTTAGATCTACTACCATCACTTCGGATGGTTAGTAAAATTGGTTCCTCAACACTCTGTTCATAATCAGCTCATGCTTATAAGCCAAAAGTGGTTCGCGGTTAAATATTGGCCCAGGAGACTACAAGGGCCAGCTCGCTTATACTATGTGGATCAAAATCTTTCTACCATTTAAGACATGGCTTTGCCACTTATCCATACAAAGAAAGCAACATTAATCGTCATAGTAATCAAGAAATTTATTTGGAACAGAGGATCAGAAACACATAACATGACATGAATTTCATGAACTTCTAAACAAACCACATTATTTGTTTAACTAAATTAACCCCCCTGCACCGAGGCCCTCAGCCAAAGAGCCTCAGGATACAGTCTCAAAGTAGCTTGCTAGATCCTCAGCATCAGTTTTCCATTTTCAAGTGAACAACTCCTCCCACTGAATATTGAAACTAAGCAACCTAAACATAAAAAAACACCGACTACTTAAACAGGAAGGTTAATAACACCATGATATGAAGCAAATGGCGGTGACACAACTCGCTAAAATATTTTTGTTCGCCAAATTTTAGGCCTTATGCAAATAGAATACTGAAAATGGGCGATCCCTGTGTGATCTATCCATCTTCTTACCTAATGCTTATTTATATGAAAGTTTTTTGAACTTGGACTTTCTTCTTAACAAATGTCTGGAGAACACCTGTTTATTATAGATGTTAATCATTATCCAGCTTCAGCAAGTGCTGTACATTATATAATCGAAAAAGTAAAACAACAGCATAAATTGTTCATGGCAACTGTAATAGACAAAAACAACTTCAAATTAGTTTTTTTTTTTGTTTTTTTGTTTTGAATTTCAAAAATAATGAGATCTTAGTATTACGACCATGAAAGTTATATGATAGTTCTAATTTAGATTGATTCTTCTTTGTCCACGATGCCTCTATCAGATGCTTTGCCTATGCAAGTCGCGAAAAGCGAGCTTCCTGAGCGAACACGAAACCCTGCTTAGTCCTACTAAGCTTTACATTAACGGCAAGACCCTCTCGTACCCGGAATCACATTGCTAGGGTTTCGGAAAAAATCAAACAGATATTCCTTCGCATGCTATGACGCTATGACAAAATTTGAAGTTTCTTGTTAGATTCCTCTATAAGTTATCAGATTCATATAATCAGAGATCACGAATTTAAATCGTATTATACCCACATATTCCCTTCAGTTCACAGGCATGGATGGCCATGAAATGCTTTTGAAGCCCAAAATCGCCATTGCCCAGAGCCAACACCACCATATCCTTACTTCCCTTCCCATTCAGTCCCAAATCAACCAACTCGCCTTCCCAATTCACAACCCTTAACCATCATCACCACCCTCTCAAAAGCCCTTCCTCCACCGTCATCTCCTCCAACGTCGGAGCTAACCGCTGCTGTGATTCTGCAATTTTGAAGACTCAGAAATCTGCTACACCTTTGTGGGGGGGGGGGGGGGTGTCGATCTGGAATTTTTGCAAGACCACCTCACCTCATTTGCATGACTTGGACGCTTTGATCCGCTACATGGTAACTTTTTATTTCTATTTTGATTACCTTATTTAAAGGTTTTTGTTTTTGGGAAATTAGGCAACGGGATCCAATGAATTTCACTTGTATCTTTGGTGTCCATTTTGATTTTATAGTTTCCATGTAAAAAGTTACAATGCATATTGTATGTTTTTATAATTTATAAAATAATATTAACTGGTATTAAAACATAAGTGATTTTTTTAAGGGTATTTTAATGTATTTTACCATTTCTTTTTTTTTTTTTTGAGTGAGTTATTTTCACGTGTTTACAGTTAATGTCTTTGTTTCGGTTTCGTTGCTTGAGGTCACTGCATTGTGCGGGTACTTTTTGTTGCTGGGTTCTGAAAAGATCATAAGATACGAAATCATTTGTAGAAGCAAAACCTGCAACCATTTAAGCCTAATCTCTTCATTAGCTTTCCCAAGGAAAGCTCAAGTTTCTACATGATGATGGATTTAACTGTAATCTCTTCAATATGAAACACATTCAACTCTGTTCTCACTAACACATCGGAAATTCTTTTGAACACACTCCAGACTAGAACAACCTATCTTACATCACTTCTGTGCAGCGGTGGAACTAGGGGAGGCGAGGGGGGCCTAGCCCCCCGGCCAAGTCGGGATCCTGTATGTACATATATATATATATATGCATAGGTATATTTTATGGGATTTGTAGGGTTGATTTTATATTGAAAGTTTTTTTTATATGTATATGTATAGAATTTTTAAAAAAATCTTTGGAATAAAATTAATTAACAAAATCAACCATACATTTTCAATATGAGATGAGTTACCTAAGCACCACTGGTTGGCGAGTGTAGCGCCTCTCTAGCGGGTCGAAGTTCAAATCCCTAATAGCCCAGAAAACATGTAACGTGTTCCTTTTCTTTCTTTTTTTCCAGGTTAATTTTTAAGGAATTTTCCTCTTTTTTCTCCATATTATCATGGTAGTACATGGTGTTATTTATCACACTTGATGTAATTTATTTATATGGTTAAAAATTCGCTTATATTTTATATAGTCAAAAGTTTCTATTTCTTTTTTACATCTTAATGGTGAAAAATTTTACATTTCGAGACGAAAAGATTTTTTATGAAATCGATCACTTGTTTATGATTAAACTTATGTTCCTATAAAATTCAATAATGTATCATAAAGCATAAAGTACAAAACACAAAAATAAAATAAACATTAAAAGTATCAATTTTTCTTTAAAAAATCTTCGGCCCGTCATCAAAAGTTTCTAGTTCCGCCCCGCTTATGTGATATTTGATTGATTTTAAAAAAATAAAAATAATTAAGAAATTTCAAAATAAATTCATCACATCAATCACAATGTCATATTTGTTAACGGTCATATTTGCATATTAGGTAGTATCCTCTTCTTATATTTAGATTGCATATTTAGGTTGTATCTCTTATGTTGTAAATTAGGAAGAATTTTGTGGCTATCAAAGTCCTCTATCAAAGTGGCTAAACTGATATCACTAAGATTAAACCTGATCACGGTTCTGGAACCGTCGGTTTCGGTTTTAAAATCGACGGTTTCGGTTTAATAGAAGGACAAACCGAAATCGGAATCTTTTGTTAGTTTTGGTTCCGGTTTAAGTTGGTCATGATTTTATTTTTACTTCTTTGCGTTTTTTACATAATTTTGTTCATGGAATGCACACCAAATAACTTTTATTTAAGAAAAACATATTAAAATATGATATAAGATGGAAAATATCAAAACTTATATAATCGTATTACAAAGTTACGCTTAATATTCATCTTAAGAAGTGATCCAATATAAACGGAAAATGAACCCATGAAAATATAAGGTGTTTCGACTAAATAGACATAATAAAGAATAAATTATTAGCTTGAATTAGATAGATAAATAATATTTTAACGTTTTAGGGGGAAAATACGCGGTTTACAACCGAACCAAATCGACGATTCTGGTTCCGATTTTGCTTTTGATGAAACCTAAACCGAACCAATATTTAACGATTCGATTTCAGTTTTTATCGATTTTCATTCCATCACAATTTCGTTTCTTAAACTGACGGTTCGGTTCTTAAAACCAAAACCAAACCGTGGTCGGGTCTAACTAGGATCGATGTAGTTAAGGCAACTGATGCCTAAGCCTATCGTTAACTACTATAGGTTATCCGTAACTTGGGAATTTTCGAGTCATAAATCACTGGTCATCAGTTAGTCATCTCTGTGTACATTGATATATACACCATCTACCGCTTATGTTTTCCCCGGTCTTATTTTCTTTGTTTTTTCACACAAATTGTTAAATATATCATATTTTGAGTCTTTTAACATCAATTCACATTTTTGATAGAGTTATTTACTCGACATGTGATAACAGAGCAGATTGTGCATGAGATTACGAGTTCGATTTCTGTCTCTCCCATTTATTACCATATGTAATGTAGTTTATTATGTAGACTTGATTGACACTTGTATGGATTGGGTTATTGTGACTGTTGTCCACATTTCATATCTCAATAGGGTTTCATGTAAAAATGAGTGTTCAATTTAATATATTATGGATCTTTTATTATCAATTTAGATTTTTGATAGAGTTGTTTTTTCAATCCAAATTATTTCCCTCAGATCTTCATGTTTCCCCTTATTTCGTCTTTTGAAGATGCACTACATCCATCTCGTTGTTTGTCATTCCTATCATTTGTACATGACTCGTCATGAATATATACAGGTTGGGCTTTCGATCGGGACCTCAATGAGCAGAAACTTTGGAGCCGTATGGGACACGAGCAAAGCACCACCGGGGCCATTGCTGCTCAAGTTTAAAGTACCATCAGGCTTCAACGGAAATACGTTCAGGCTTCGAACGCTTTGCCAGCGGACTGGAAGCCGGGATTCATATATGATACCGGAGTTCAAATAAGCGATATTGCTCAAGAGAGCTGCTCCCCTTGCAATGACAAGCCATGGATTTAGTATGCTAGCTTTAGAGTGTGAGATGCGTGTGAGGAATGTTACTTGCATTCACGTTTTGGCGATATAATAGGTTGATGTTCTATCATAATAATACGTTGGAGTATCAACCAATCACGACCAGTTCCAAAAAGTTCTTGATTGTAACTTTTTATATATGTATGGAGCGTTAATGCTTAAGAAGAATTGCATCCTTGTTTTGGGATTCTAATATTATTTGTGCACAACATAATCAAATAAGAAATGAATGTAGGAAACGAAGTTTTGGAAAATATAAAACAAGGCTACCGATCTATGTGAAATGACGGTTTGAGTTTGTTGAGTATGAAACAATCAAATGTCATATCAAACAGGCCTACGCAATTTTCAGTCGAATACACGTCGTGTTGCTCTGCATCTTTTCGCCTGGGCTTTCAAGGACATACTGCGAATGTGAATTACAGTACTTGATAGTTTCTAGTTCTCAACCTAAGCTCATCTTATTTCTAGGTGCAACCTGACTGTTGAACTTGTTATCTTATCCTTATGTTGTCTATCGTGTGTGTCATTTTGTTTCTCTCATTATTCATTTTCTTCGTACATCACAAGTTCTATCGATCCACAAGTTTTATCGATCTACAAGTACTATCAATCCACAAGTTTTTCTTCAGACTATCTCGGCAATGTCGCGGTGGTGCTGGTTGCCGTGGCAGGGGATGGGCTCAATAGACACTGTGTGCTATTCATGCTTTTCAGCATAATTGCCACAAACCAGGATTTGTTTGATGCCTGTGAACTTTGTCGTATAATTGTATCAATTCCCCAGGAGATAAAAAATCAGCAACAGCAGAGGCCATATCTCACACAATGATTGATACTTCTACAGCACTATCAATCATTTTACTTTGTTTATTGAAGATTTTTTTCAAAAAATCTAATAGTCATTGAGTTATCAACTGTCATATGGTAACATTAAGAAACTGATCAAGTGCTCATTTTTTTTGACATGAAACAAGTACTGACAATGCAAAGCATCTCTTAAGATATGATGATCAGGACATAACAACCAACAGAGCAAACAAAAGTTGAAATAACAATTCCAGCCAGTAAAACTAATCCACATATCAAACTGAAATGAATACTCCTAATGCGGTGAGACGTAAGACACCGGAGCTTTAGTTATAGTGAAGTTAAATGCTGATGATAGAGCTACCTCTCGACAGACTTTTTTTCTTTCTAATAATTTCGACATACGTATAGCTTGTTCCTATGTTGAATCCTTCATTACTCGACTAAGCAACTCCAAAACAATCGCAAGCAGGGGGATATGCTGATCCACGGTTGATCTCTCGACGTTATAGCCATACGATACTTCGACTATTTTCTTCTTTCCAATGCCCAAACAACATAAAGATTCTTAGAAAAAACGATGCAGTTCAGCATACAACTCGATCTCAAAGGGTTTCTTTTAAAGATAATTTTGTCTAATTTCTCTCATTTGAAAGAGCAACTTCTTGAACGAGTCTATAACATTTTGACATTATGATCGATACTTTACATTTATCGTAGCTCTCATATAGTAGTAAACGTTCAAGCCTACGCCAATTTTACATAATTTTGTGTTACAAAAAGAGTCAATGCAAAAAACTAAGACCAACAAGGCGATTAAAGTGGTCAAATTATACCAAGAATGATTAGGTCCAGCAAGATCTCAAATAAGAGCGACTTGCTCAAAAAGCAAGAATCCTAGGAACTTGAGAGCGGAAGGCTGAAAGACATATACATCTACATATACATGGAAGAACAAGTAACAACAGCTAAAACAGCTGAAGCAGAAGAAGAAGAAGATCGCCGAGACGAAGAAGCCCAAGCCTCAATCCAAATATGGAAATACGTCTTCGGGTTTGTGGAAATGGCTGTGGTAAAATGCGCGATCGAGTTAGGCATATCGGAGGCCCTAGAAAAACACGGCCGTCCCATCGCAGTCTCGGAACTCTCCTCGGCCCTCGGCTGCCCGGAGTCATCCCTAGGCCGGATCATGAGGTTCCTTGTGCACCAACGTATATTCAAACAAAACTTGACATCCCAAGGGACCGTAACATATAGCCAGACCGCGATCTCTCGTCGCCTGCTTAGGCGAGGGGAGAACAGCATGGCTGGTTTTATCATGTTGGAGAGCAGTCCACCAATGCTGGCTCCTTGGCATGGCCTAAGCAGCAAGGTAATGGCCGAAGAGGCTTCCGCCTTCCAGGCAGCTCATGGCGAGGATGTTTGGAGTTATGCTGCAGGGAATCCGGGGCACAGTGAGCTGATCAATGAGGCAATGTCATGTGATGCTAGGATCGCAATGCAGGCCATCATTGGTAATTGTCCGGGAGTGTTTGACGGGGTTGATTCCGTGGTGGACGTTGGCGGCGGTGATGGCACCGCGATGACAATGTTGGTGAAGGCGTTTCCTTGGATTCGTGGGATCAACTTTGATCTCCCACATGTTGTGGCTGCCGCGCCTGTTGGTGATGGAGTCGAGCATGTTGGAGGCAACATGTTTGAGAGTGTTCCTAAGGCTGATGTTGCTTTCCTCATGGTAAGTGTTGCCATTCAGGGAGAGCACAAGAGGAGAGATATGAACTGGGCTCATCTTTTAATCTAAAAATCATGGCTAATAAGTTATGGGTTTTTTCACATATATAAGCTGCTTTTTTTTTCTGCATAAATATCAATGTGGGTAACCAACTCATCACATAATCTCAACAGTAAACAAGTAAAAATACATAAGAAAATCAAACTTCGTCCATCCACGAGTAATTTGACACAATGAGCTGAACTCTAGGATAAATGTAACTCGAGGCTTGGAATTATGTCGCATAAATGAGCTGAATTCTTGACTTGATTGTTTCTTGCTGTTGTTGGATATGATTGTTTGTCTGCAGTGGGTTCTCCACGACTGGAGCGACGACGAGTGCATACAGATATTGCAGAAATGCAAAGAAGCTATTCCGAGCGAGAAAGGGAAAGTGATAATTGTGGAAGCTGTAGTAGGAGAAATTATTGATCATGATAAGCTGGAGCATGTTCGATTGATGCTGGATATGGTGATGATGGCTCATACAAGCGAAGGCAAGGAAAGGAACTTCAAGGAATGGGAGCATGTGATTCATAGAGCTGGTTTCAGTCGCTTCGTTATCAAGCCTATCCACGCCGTGCAGTCCATCATAGAGGCGTATCCTTGAATAACTAAAAGAGACTTGGATCATAGTCTTTTCAATGGCATAGATTTCTTCATCGCTGTTTCTACCTTCACATGAGAATGGAAGAAAACTGCAGCTTAAGCATCATATATGCTCCTGCTCTGCGTTTGGTTAATTAGAATCTGTATTTTAGTCGGCGGTTTCTTGTCCGAACATCTGTTGCTTCTAGTTTGATGGTCTATGTCAATAATATGTTGTTGTGCGATGCTATCGCCTGGAAAAGTTTCACGATGCCGATTCTCTTAAAGGTGATTGCCTCTCAAGACCCGAAAATAGAGTGGCTTGATACATAGGACTGGTTTTTTTTCCTGTCCCGTGAGCAGATTTCACCTTTTAATTTACGCAGATTAAACAAACTAAGCAATAATCAAATTTCCTCTTCTTATGTTCATCGGAGACGCTCTGGTGCAATCCAATCAACCCATCACTCTTTCGTCTCCTTGCATCACTGAATCCGAAAGACCGAAATCTCGGATTCATTTCCGTGAGCAAACAGATGTTCATCATCAAGCAGGAGACAAAAAGTAGAGATCAGAGTCGGATTCAGGAGATTTGCAAGGCCTTCACAAGAATGAATTTGCTGGGTTTTCACAAAAATTGAAAACTAATTCCAAACCCCCTCCTCGGCCTAGGTACTCCTTGGGCCGTCGAGAATTTCTGGAAGGGGCTCCCTTTCAAGGGTAAAGCCCTACAAATCCCAGTTGAAAATTTGTGAGTTTTGTTCTCGCTGAAAGTTGGGCCTTGCGGCACGGAACGATTGTTGTACTGTTCTGGCTCATTTTCAATTTTCAATTTGAATTGTGTACTGACCACACTTTGTCCACTCGATTTGAGGAATTAAGGAGAAACAACGCATGCAACAACGGTTTCCCTTTCTCCTTCTCCAAACACTCGGGGAAGCCCCATACACCTTTTCAGTGCCACATCATCAACATTGCAAATGGATCTGGACGATTTCTCTGTTTATCTTCGGAGAAAAAACTGTTTTTTTATTTAGGTATTTAATTTTTAATTTTTTTTAAATATAATAAAAAAAATGTCCTACACGATTCAAAAAAATAAAAAAAAACATCTGATGGTTTTTTAGTGTCAAAAAACGCACGAAGTCTTTGGCGCGAAGTCCGAGCAACATTGGAATTGAATGGGGAAAAATATGAGATGAATCTAAGATGATTAGTGGACATTGTTAGTCCTTTTTGTATTGGGTCCATTTTATTTTTTTGTTTTGCTTGTTGGTCCATGTTATGGGCATTCAAGTATATTACCATGTTCCTAGCATTGTTCTTTCTCAAGATGGCAACAGCTTGATTTTCGTAGCATATTAAATATGTTCTGTATCTTCTAATGAACTAAAGACACAGTATGTTTTCTATTTAATTAAAGATGTCCTATGTTTTCTTTTGAGAATATCACAGAACGTTTTCTTTCATTATATTTTGAAAAAAAATTCAATTTAAAAATTAATTTGTTTGTAATCCTATTTTGAAAATTTTATTTATAAAAAAGATCTAAATAAGAAAAAACCGAAAAAAACTAGTGCCGGCATCTCCAATTCTTTGCTCTTCTCCTCCGGAGAAAAAACTAACGCCAACATCTTAGATTCTTTGCTCTTCTCTAGAGAAAAAATCAACATCTCTCTACAATCAAATTATTCATCGACATCTCCGACTATGGAATCGGTTCATCATCTATATTGGATCCGTTTCTTTTTTCGTCATTCTTTATTCTTACGCATCAACCATGATCGTATTCTTTTTTCTTTTTTTTTTTCACGAATGATAATTTTAGGGTTTGAATCACCTATTCAATTTTTGGGTTTCTTTTCTAAGTTCAAAATTGGATAAATTGAACCAATTGAAAGGAAATCTCAAATTTTCGAAATAGATTTCTACTACTGTTCGATTGTATTTCCTAAATTTTTGGGTTTTTTTCTTGCTCCTGCTTCGTGCACACACGATATTGATGATTTCATTTGTATTTTTTGAATTTTAATTTTTGAATAATATTGATTTTGTATGTTATGGGGAATATGTGTAAAGAAACAGTTGGATGACGTTAATGAAAAATGATTTTTTATGTTGTAAAATGTTGTTGTAACACTGTAAATGTAACGCCCCGGATTCCCGGATCGAAAGATACGTGGGCGTTATGTCGTCACGGACTCAATCCGTGACAAGGCTGAATAAACCGAATGGGTTTAGGGATATAGAAATCAAGAAAACAATAAATAGTAGCCAAATTCACAGCTTACAATTTCGAATACTTGTTTTAGTTACAACATCGGTACGGAGACAATCCAAACCCAATATTACATTAATCATAATAGATCCTTTGATTTGCTAATACATCCAAAAGTGCGTGATATCATCTATATGCAAGTTCACACTAAGAGTCTTCAGGTG
The DNA here is from genome assembly GCA_035668315.1 of Drosera spatulata. Taxonomy (NCBI): domain Eukaryota; kingdom Viridiplantae; phylum Streptophyta; class Magnoliopsida; order Caryophyllales; family Droseraceae; genus Drosera; species Drosera spatulata. The sequence continues at coordinate 27,695 of JAOVYX010014688.1, forward strand.
CTGTTGGGGGCATACCTGTAATTGAAAAACATAACCGTGAGCTAATGAAACTCAGCAACCTCAGGTGTATGAATCCCAATTGCAGAGAATTTTCGCTAACGGCTATGCCGACCAACGAAAGTCCCAAATATATATATATGAAAATATGGGCGCCATATCAAACCAGCATCGTTTTACATTACTTTATATGACTTCGTATCGTTTTTAAGAGTCATTTTTTTTTTGTATTTAATTAGGGTTCATTACTTAACTCCGAAGCGACAACTTCAACGATATGACCGACTCGGAGTACAGAGATAGAATGTCAATCGTCAGCCGGGCTACCCAATAGATGATGTTTATTCGCATCTGCCTACTATGTGCGTTGTCTTGCACCTCTTGTGCATATTCAATGTGGTATTGTTTGTCAGCATTGAGATAATTTAGGCCTCCCTGCAGAGAGCAACCCGTGGCCCCGTCACAACGACGTAGAAGCCGCTGTATGTATGCAAAGAGGATGGGGGATACCCATCGCTCCCTAAGTAATTCTCACCCGTGACGTTGACTCAGAGGATTATACTGGAGTGCAATGACTCAAACAAAGCCACAAAGGCTATTCAAGGAATACAACAGATGATCGCAATGTATCAAAGAACGGACACCATGTTCGATCTTCTCAATAATTTCAAGGAAAACGACTAACGATCCAACGGATCCACAATGTATGTCATTGCTATCCTTATCAGTTCAAGGAGGCGATATTTCTTATTCGTTTGCTTTTCATTAGTTCACATGAATAGTGTAACTATGCTCCGCATCCCCCGTTCCTTTTTTATTAATCGTTTAACGGTCGCTTTCATTTATTTTTTATTAGGGTATATACATTATAAGGGTATATTCTAGTTCATTTCGACCCCAAATACCCCACCATATGTCAAATATGATCGTATATGCACATTTAATGTTATATTTTTATGCGTATGGGTTATATATCTCAAATACGCATTTAAATTTAAGATTCGATGCACAAAATCGATAATTCCCTCAAATACGCGGGCACGACGTGTTTGTGAACCAAAATCCCAGATTTTTCTCCCCCGAACGTCCAGAAACTTCCGTCCGATACACACGGATCCTTTAATCATCATTAAAATACATATAACCCATTCCTCACACATCAAACACATCAAAACATGTCCCAAATCATGCACGGATGCAAAGAACGCGTATGATCGAATAAAAGAGACGTCTCGTACGAGTGAGGTTATCTCGATTAACGATGATCCTTGACGCTCACGATCACACGAACGAATCCGTCCATGTCCCCTAACCGAGCTGCTGACGTTGATCCTTCTCCCGGCCTGTTGCTGCCCTTTGTCTTGTGACGTCGTGATGGTGATGAAAATGATAACGGCGAAGGTATTGTGAGGAGATGAAGAAGATGATGACGATTGTTGCGTTGGATGATGCCGACGATGATGGCGCAGGCGGCAGCTGGCTGGCGATAGTAGTGCAGGCAATGTGATGTGAGGAAGTGATAGTGTGAGTCGGAGTGGTGGTGGTGGAGGCTGATGGAGTGGAGGTGTGGAGGCGGGAGACAGACAGTGGAGGAATTAGGTGAGTGGGAAAAATATCTTGTTCCGTCCCATGATACGTTTTGTTCAGTCTGTTATTTATCTAATTTTCATAATATTAACTCATCGATAATTTATTTGCATCGATAGATTTATCCCATATACGATAATATGACCTCCCGAGTCATAATCCTTTATTTATGGAATTACAATCGATAACCCTTACGCGCAACGTTTATAACGTTACAACGTTATAAAATTATTCGTTCGTAATGTTTATTGGCGCGTTCAACTAATCATCCCAAATATTCTATCGTTATATTTGATTTAGTAATAAAAAATTTTCTTGAATTTAAATATATAACCTTTAAGCGCGACTATCTTTAATTCGCGACGTTATATTTAACGTCTTTTATTTTCGCTTTATTTATGTACGTACTGTACGTATGTTATATATTCATTTTTAAATTCTCAAAAATTTCGGATATTACAGTAAAACATGAATACGAATAGAAAAACTGTTACTAATAATATTAACATTTTTCATTTTTAATTTAAATCAACATGGAATGAAAACATTATACTCCCTCCGTCTCATAATACTTACAATCAACATGGAATTAAGACTGTTTGATCAGGTTGATCACCAGAATTTATGAGAAACATTATATTAACTTTATGCTAGATGTTATTTTATCGTATCGTTTAAATAAAAAAATAATACTTTTAAAATACATGTTGAACAATGCAAAAAATAGACTTATTACACATATATTAGGAAGAAAAGAGTATGATTCAACCTCTAATCTATTTGTATTTGAAAAAGACATAAATATATGGGTTTGATGAGCCACAAATAAACTTATTATGATTAAACGTTGTATTTGAAAATCAATGGATAAATTGAAAAAAGCGAAATCAACTTTGAATCTCAATCAATCTCCTAATTTATGGGTCTTACTATAGATAAGCTTATCCATAGGTTTCCTTAAATCCATTTTTTTCTTAATATATATAATATTTTAATCTTAATACTTTAATCATGCTACGACTTCAATCAAACTTTATTACTCATTTTGTCCCATAATAAATTTAACACTTGTCCAATTTTGAGTTGTTCCAAATTAAATACAACGTTTTTTAGGAGAGTTTTTAATATAAAAAATCAAATCATTACAGTACACTCTACTAATTATTTTTCAACTGTTACAATATTCCAAGGTAACGTTTGGATTGTTGGAATGATTTGAAGAAGGAATTGAATGGAGGAAGGAATGGAATGAGATATTGCAGTTTTGTATTGTTTGTTTGGTTGATATTTTGGGATGAAATGGAATAAAATGAAAATTTTTAATAGTTTAACCAAAATATTTTTTATAAAGATACAATTCAAAAAGGAAATTAGTATGTTAATTTTACTCTTTTTCTTAATTAGTTGAACAATTATACTTTCAAAAAATTTCATTTTCATGATGATTATATTTTAATTAATTTAATATATGATTAATTAATTAGTTTTCTTTTACATTTAAATCAAATTAAATACGATAAAATAATAATAATTTTTTCTATTTCATTTCGGGCGGACTGAAGCATTCCCCTCCATCAAAACAGTAATCAAATGTGGATTTTGGGACGAAATGTAATTCCGGATGAAATATTTCATTCCGTCGGAATAGAGCAACCAAACATGATTTTCTCCATGAAGGTCTTGACGGTATAGTGGTGTTCGACTCAACCTTCTTCTTAAAAGACGCGAGTTGACCCGAACACTCTCATCACAAAAAAAAACATGATTTTTTTCAATCTGTCGGAATGAGTCATTTCATTTCTATCTTCATTCCGTCAATCCAAACATAGCATTAGTACTTGCATATTCATAATAAATTGCCATTCTCACATATAAAATTCCCCCTGAGAATCGCAATGCCAACAAATTCTCATTCCTACGAGAATGACATGAACAAATTTCCGGATGGAACACCCGAACCCATCGTGCGGATAGAAACACGAAACATTGGTATATTCATCTTCAAGTCAAGTCATTTCCACATTCTCCCGCATCGACCTCACCAAATCCATCTCACGTCTCCCACCCACATCGGCCCCAAGGACCAAACCCTCAAATCCCCACGAACGACTTCATCCAACTCCGGTCCTTCGATGGCCGACGGAGCGCACGGCCTGGATCTGCTCCCGTCGGCGCTGCTGGCCACGATCATGACGAAACTCGATGTGGCTTCGATTTGCTCGCTTGGGTCCACTTGCAACACCCTCAGATCCTGCGCTCTCCATACCCGGTCTTTCATCCCCGCTTTTCACCTCCTTGTAAGCGAAATCGATGATTTTTGGATAATATTGATCTCTCTTTGGTTGCAATTGAGTTGGATTCAAGCTTGAATTTGAGCATTCAAGTTGGGGATTTTGATTGAGGGGTGAATGGATTGAATGCGAATGTTGTTTGATGATTGAGGCTAATGGGTTTGGGCGTGTGAAATGGACGCGACCTTGTCTCTCGAACCGAGACAGTGCTCCTATTGAGAAGTATACTCTTGAGCAGGACACCTTTGATATCAGTGTTTGATCTGTGTAGTTCAATGATCAATCTTCTTTTCTAAGCGTGAACAATGGCTAAACTGATTATCTGTCTGACACTAACCCTCTGGTTAATCGAGGTGACTGTGAGCATGATAGGGCTTTTGAGATATATGCCCACGCGCATAAGTTAGCTTGCGGATAGTTGAATGAGTCCACCTTTCTCCTCAGCCCACGCTATGCTAGACTAGGAAACATTTAGTCGGGATGGTAAGGAGCCACAATTCGACGCCGGAAATTTGTTCATTTGAGTGGCGCAATGCCAAATCTCTTAGAAGATGACCCTGTTTATTCCTTCTTTGGGGTTACTGAAGTTGGTGATAAAGTGCAACAAAAATATTGATTTCTCAATGACCTGAAGGGTTATCTACAAATTTCCTCAGAGAAGAGCCGTGTTCATATTTTTAAAGAACTGGGTGATATGCCAATTGTTCAAAGCAAATGGGGCGTTAGGTTGTTGCTCCTTTTGAATGGCATGGTGTGATGTTAAGTTGTTGATTTTTGGATCCTGGACAGGATGTTGCACCTACATTGGGGCTGCTGGAACCATTGCTTCTGCCCAATCCTTATCTGAAAAGCTTGAAGGTCGATTGTTGTCGTCTTGAAGATTCGGCTATTAATCGGCTTGTTTATCCATCTTTGCACGAGCTTTACCTCCATAACTGTGGTGACTTCAGCGGTAGATTGCTTTCTGAGATTGGATATCGGTGTCATGATCTCAGGTGCTTGGATCTTCCCTATTTTAAACTGTTGAGGACCGAATTCGTTTAATAAATTCTCGTTCATTGGATTTTGACTGCGGATGCTGAAAGTGTATTTTTGTTTTGTTGTTGCATTGGATGCTAATTTTTACTTCTGCAAATTTAGTGTTGGATAGTAAGTGTAAGCCATCTGTAGGCTCGTTTTTGTAGATATTTATTGATGAACGATGTTGTCATCTTGCATAGTTTGCCCTTGAGAGGTACTCTTGTTATCTCCTTCATGGTTTTCCTCCTTCAGGTCCCTATACATAGGCTCCGTCGCGGAGAAGAGAGGTCGTGCAATTCATATTTCTGATCTGGAAGAGTTGCTCAGTGGTTGCAATGAATTGGAAGTAAGAAGCTAATCAGCGTGTTTTTTGTTTTTTTGATGACTACAAAGAGAGAAGGTACTGACCTATAGAAAGAAGGTATTGCATAGGAGGATTTCTCATGAAGAGCTATGATAATGATACCAGTACCGATTTCTCCGTTGGCCAATTTTATTACCCTAGTAATTATTCATTCTTGACAAGATTTATGTTAGGATTTGCAGAATGCAGACACAATTAACTCGGAACTTTGGACCTCCCTTTGCTCTTAAGAGTGTGATATCCCATTCCACATGAGATCGTTGTGATGTTGAAAAAAAAAAAAAAAAGAGAGAGAGAAAACGCATTAACAAGCTCTAGTTCTCAATCTGAAGAGAGGATGAAAGTGTCTCATAAGGTTTTGCGGTGGGTGGCTGGTGTTAATCTAAGGATTTTGCAGGGGTTCGAATAGTGTACCAGCACTGAATACAATTGCTTGGCTTAAATTTTCATTTTGTTTCTCTTTTACTTGCATGGATTATTCAGTGTTTTTTTGATTGTGTATAATGGCGTGCCATACATCAGTTTTCCCCCATGAATTCCCTTCGAGCATAGCAACTAGCAAGCATCCATTCTTGTCAAAATTTTATAAATTTAGCATGGACTGAATACTTTTTTCACAGTTCTCAGAATCACACATCTTAGAACTGTCTGCATAGTGCATTCTACTCTAAATCAATTATACCGTATGAGTATCCGTGTTCTACTTGTTGAAACACTCCATTCTGGTTTCTCAATAAGAAGATTTTTGGTGTGAACTAGACCTTGGGAGCACTTTAATAATGATCATATTATTCATATCAGTTCACGGAGCTGGGCTGTTTAAGTCATAACATATTTGTTGTCCTCATAGTTGTAGTGTCCTACATTTTGATCCTCTATTTTGTCCTATATCATCTCGGTATGTCTTCCATTTCCTTCTGTATAAATTACGGGAGTATCATACATATTGCCTAGAACTAATCAAGTTCTCTTTTTCTTGTAGACCCTTAACCTGATGTTTGATGTCTCCATCTTTATTCGGCATGATTTTGCACGGGCATGGACGTTGGCTTCTCCGAGATTGACTTCTCTTGAAATAGGCTACATCTCGGCAGTAATGGTTATAGAACTTATCAGCCCAATCGTGGGGACCCACCAGCCCGTGAATCATCCACGACCAACAATATGGCAGAATATTGAGAAGTTGTGCCTCTCTGTGGATTATATCACTGATTCTATGATTGGAGCAATATCTAAAAATCTCACTTCCTTGACTCATTTGGATCTTCGTGATTCGCCTATGATTGAACCTAGTGGTTCATTTGACCTGACCAACTCTGGTGTTCAGCAAATCAATCAGCACGGAAAGTTGAAGCACCTCTCGCTGGTCCGCAGCCAAGAATTCCTTGTCAGCTACTTTCGGCGTGTAAATGATCTTGGTATTCTCTTAATGGCTGACAGATGCTCAAGCATGGAAAGCATATGCCTTGGAGGCTTTTGTCGGGTTACCGATACTGGTTTTCGGGCTATTCTGCATTCTTCCTCTAATCTATACAAGCTTAAAGTATCGCATGGGACGAAACTCACGGATCTCCTCTTTCTTGACATCTCAGCTACTTCCCTTTCTTTGACCCATGTTACCCTGAGATGGTGTTATTGCTTGTCCAATCTCGCGATATCACATTTGGCATCAAAGATGGATCTTGCTTTCCTCGACTTGAGAGACTGTAGGAGCCTCGGAGACGAAGCCCTTATGGCAATCGGTCAACTTCCTAAATTAAAAACTTTGCTTCTGGATGGGTGTGATGTCTCTGACGTGGGAATGTCGTACCTGAAAAACGCAGTGACCAGCAGCCTTATCTCACTGTCAGTAAGAGGTTGCAAGAGACTTACGGACAAATGCATCATGGCACTTTTCGGCTCCTCTTCTAAAGTGGTTCTGCAAGAATTAGATCTGTCGAGTCTTCCTTACCTCAGCGACAACGGAGTTCTACTCCTAGCCAAGAGTCGTGTACCTATATGCGAGCTCCATCTGAGACAGTGTGCTCTTATTGGCGACACATCGGTGATGGCGTTAGCCTCCATGCAGGTTGACGATGAGAGGTGGCGTGGGAATGGATTGCGTGTTTTGGATCTGTACAATTGTGGGCGGATCACCGCACTTGCATTCCGCTGGCTTAAGAGGCCGTACTTTCCGAGGTTGAGATGGTTGGGTGTGACGGGAAGCGTCAACAGGGATCTGGTGGACGCTTTGGCCAGAAGTAGGCCATATTTGCACGTGGCGTGCTGCGGGGATGAGCTGGGAGCTACTCAATGGGATCATTCGGTTACCTTTTATATGTATGAGAATGAAGAGACAGATGAGCTTGAGCAATGGATATTGGACGGGGAGGAAGAGAGCGAGGATGATGAAGAAATGGAGGAGGATGAAGAGATGGACGATGCTATCGACAATACTGAGCTAGATCAGTGAGTCGAGGCCACGTCCTGACAGGTAGGTCATGTATATACTAGCTTGCAACGTGTTCTGTACTTGTATGTATCTATTTTAGACTGTACATTGTTGAGTCGCCTAGACATTATGCAAGATGGTAGGGATTGCAAATCATATGTATGGAGTTGTCGGGCCTAATTACTCGTATGAAGACTTGGTTTGCTGTTGTCAGCGACTCGACATTGTTGTTAATACTGTTGTACTCATAACTACATTCGTTGTTTCTGAACATCGTGTAAATTTGATCCTGCGGACCAATGGGATCTTTACTTGTCTAATGTTTCGGCAGCAATACGAAACTTTTTTCAGGGTCAATTTTGAGTTGTATGGTCGGTTTGTGCGATACAATACTTATTTAGCAGGATTGCTGAGTTTGCAGGTCGACACATGTTTGAAGATTGTAGTTACGTATTTCCAAGAAGGGCGACATCAATATGGTTCGAGATAGCATATAAAGCAGAAATGGAAGAAAGATGCGACATCTCGGTGAGAACCACAACTTAGTTCCTTGTATGAGTTCATATAGATCATTCTTAACCTAATCACGAAAGTCTACTTAAAGAAAATATTCTCTTAAACAAGCAACATGGAGCAACAAGGCAACATATTCCTAATATTACTTGGTCAATGTCACCTTATGTTATACACCACACATGCTAGCTAGACTCTCGTGATGAAAGTAACATCGACAAGAAAACCTTTTAAAAGAATTCCTTGTTTATCCGTCTGCGGTTCATTTCGTGATCAATAAATCCAGCTATTTCCGTATTTGATAGAGTCTAGGTATTTCTTTTCTCGATCCAAGTAGGAAACTTAATCAACATAATCCATCATCGTTGTGTGCAATCTGGTCGTTGATTGAATCTAATTGTTAAACTTAATCGATAATGCCCCTTGTAATAAACCATGTAGAATCTCCGAAATCATTATATGGAAACACTTTTTAACTCTAGCTTCTCTTTTTAACACTTTTCAACTCAAACCCCAAAATTTCCAAAATTACAACTCAAAAAAACTAATTCGAAATTCCAATCTCAAAAATTCATTAATTAAATTTCAAGTCTATAAACAAGGAAACTTAATTACAAAATCCAATCAGCAAAGACTCCAGCTGTTTTCTCTGTTTCCAAATCTCCCTCATTACTCTCCGTTTCCTCTGCACACGGCTTTCCATAATCACACCCAAAAATCACACCTTACAAGAACACCAAACACAAATCATACATACAACAACAACCTAGTATTCTCGGCCCAATACACACTGTCACATAAAAAAACCCATAACTTCAACGTTACATTCATTCATCAATGGATCAGTTCTCATCTCTAAGAAGATCATTCAAATCATCATCATCTTCATCCTACATACAACCTGACGACGATCAACAGCCGATCCTCTTCGAACACAAACAATATCGCGATCATAGTACTCAAATGATCGCGAGCCCTGACGAGCTGATCGTCAAGATCAACGACGAGTACAACACCAATGACAACATTATTCATGATAACAATGATACTCTGTCGAGAAACCAATATGGAGGACGTGAGTTTACATTTGATAATAATAATAATGCAGGTGGTGAAGTGTTGACGGTGATGGAGGCGGTGCCTCAAATCAAAGCCGCCTTCGTCTCCGCGTGGACTTCCCCGCGCTTACTTCGCCGTGTTAATTTCGTGTGCTTTGACGCTTTGGTGTTTGGTATAAAGAGAGGTAGAAGGAGATGTGGTGAAGAGGTAGAGAGCCGGGCAGAGGCGCAAAGGAGAACAAAGAGAGGAAGAGGAAAGTGGGGTTTTGAGTGGGATTAAAGAAAAAGAAAAGTGGAAGCACTATTCACATATACCCACAAGAATATATTGAGGGTTTAAGGGATTTGTTTAGAGATTATTATCTCTATCCCTTATTGTGAGATTCTCAATATTTTGAGTGTACCTCCTTTTGTATTCTCTTCTTTTGTTAGTGAATTCTTCGTCGTCGGCGACCGCCCGTGGTTTTTTCCGTAAGGGTTTCCACGTAAAAATATTTGTCTCGTTTATTTTGTGCACTCGTTATTGTTTGTGTTTATTATTAACTGACCCATTCGTAACATGAAGATCCACCGACGAGGCTGATAGGGCAGTTTCTTGAGCAGCAGAGGGCGTTGGGTGGTGAGATGGCGTTGGATATGGATTTGGAGATGGAGGAGTTACGTGGGAGCGGAGTTATGACGCCCGAGGTTCATTATCATAGGAGATCAGGGCTGTCGCCTTTGCCTCCTGACATCGCCTCTAGGATGAGTAGTAGTCGGAATCTGAGTCGGGCTCAGAGCCCGGATGTGTCTAGCGAGATGCTGGTTCCGTTTCAAGAACGTAGGCGTCATGGCTTGGTTGAGTCAGATGATGGCTCTTCTGACACGGATGATGATGAAAACGAGGATGATCATGATGGCTATATTGATAATGATCAAGGGTCTAGGATACGAGGGCAAATGAGTAGGGTTACGAGTAGGGCGACAAGTTTGAGGGATAATGCCGAGGTGTTGAGGTGCACGTCGAATAAGGTTTTCTAGAGGGCACCTACATTGTCTAGGACTAAGACTAATATGTCTAGGTTGATGGAACCGCCGAGTGACAAGAGGTTTTCAGGGAGGATGGGGAGGTGTTCGGGTCCAATACCACGGTCAGGGTTGTTAGGAAAGGATGAGGACTAGGACGATGTTTTGTTTGGTGAAGACTTGCCGGAGGAGTACAAGATGGAGAAGATGAGCACTTTGATAGTGCTTGAATGGGTTAGTCTCGTGCTACTCATAGCTGCATTCGTTTGTAGCCTAACAGTTCCGTCGTTGAGGGGAAAGAAGCTGTGGAAACTGATGTTGTGGAAATGGGAGGTGCTGGTGTTGGTGTTGATCTGCGGGAGGTTGGTGTCAGGTTGGTTGATTCGTGTTATCGTGTTTTTAATCGAGAGGAACTTCTTGTTGCGAAAGAGGGTGTTGTATTTCGTGTATGGATTGAAGAAGGCGGTTCGGAACTGTATATGGTTGGGGCTGGTGCTGCTAACTTGGCACTTCTTGTTTGATAGCAGGGTTAGGCGGGAGGCTAACACAGAGGTTCTCGATTGTGTGACTAAGATCTTGGTTTGTTTCCTGATTGGCGCGGTGATATGGTTTATCAAGATGCTGATAGTAAAGGTGTTGGCATCATCGTTTCATGTCAAAGCGTTCTTTGACAGGATACAGGAGTCCTTGTTTAATCAATCTGTGATCGAGACGCTTTCTGGTCCACCTAGTTACGAGATACTTCACTTCAGGGAAGACGATGAGAGGACACTTGCGGAGGTCCAAATGCTTCAGAATGTAGGAGCCGCAGTGCCTCCTGATCTGAGGGCTACATTCTTTCCTCCAGCAAATAGTCCGAGAATGATTGGGAGCGGGTCGATACAGAAGCGTCCCTTAGGGAGAAGCAGCAGGCTTTCAGGGCCAATGAATGAGAAACAGGAGAAGGAGCGGATAACGATTGATCACTTGCATAAACTGAATCAGAAGAATGTCTCGGCATGGAATATGAAGAGGCTGATGAGGATTGTTCGTAGTAGGGGGCTGACTACCCTCGACGAGAAACTGTTGGACTCGACTCAGGGGGATGAGTCCATCATGCAGATCAGAAGTGAGGTCGAGGCCAAAGCCACTGCAAGGAAAATATTCCGAAATGTCGCTGCTCCTCGCGCCAAGTATGTCGTTTGTTCTTACTTTCTTCACCTATGCCTCTTCTTTATTTTTATGATGTTTAGTTCCTGACGCATATCATGCTATACACGAGACTGATTCTGTTGCAAAGAAAAATCCACGTAGTTATGCACATTAGTGAACTTGTAGAAGTGACTTCCAACGAATCTGTATATTCCTTTGCTTCTGTTATCTTGTTCTTATAGCATTAGCTTATCTTCGATCTTCGGATGTCAGGTATATATACTTGGAAGATCTGATGCGCTTTATGCAAGAAGACAAGGCCCTGAAGACAATGAGTCTCTTCGAAGGAGCTTCTGAAACTGAAAGAATCAGTAAATCCGCTTTGAAGAATTGGGTGGTAAGTGATCCTTTTCCGTTCAAAATCTTCTCACACCCTTTTCTTTTTGTCGTTTTCTTTTTGTCGAGATCATTAGCTCTTTCATCGATTTTCTTTGTAGAAGTAATGCACAACAATAATAAATCAAGCCTTTATCCCATCAAGTGGGGTCGGCTACGTGAATACGACGGCGTCATTCCAATATGTCATGTACATCATCTTCTGTAAGATTATGATATGTCATATCATACTTCAAGGTTTCTCTCATGATCTTTTTAGGTCTTCCTCGTCCTCACTTGACATGCTTTAACTCCCAAGCTTCACATCTCCTAACAGAAGCTGGTTTGCGTTTCACATGACCATACAATCTTAGTCGTGACTCTCTCATCTTATCTTTTACTGAAGGCACACCCACTTTTTATCTGATAACTTCATTTCGTATCCTATCTATTCCTGTATGTCCACACATCCACTTTAACAATTTCATCTCGTTTACACTCATCTTCTGTACATGCTGTCGCTTAATTGCCCAATATTCTGACCCATACAGCATCGCTGGTCGAATAGCTGTCTTGTAAAACTTTCTTTTTAACTTGGTAGGTATTTTAGGATCACATAACACCCCTGAAACGTCCTTCCATTTCAACCAACTTGTTTTAATCCTATGATCAATATCTGCATCAATTCCTCCATTCTTATGTAGCATCGAACCTAAATATTTGAAAGAATCTGTTTTAGGGAGAGATTCTGTTTCCAACAATACATTCCCACTATTTGTTCGACTACTCTCGTTAAAGACACATTCTATATATTCTGTCTTGGTTCTATTGATCTTTAACCCCTTACTTTCCGAAACCTCCCTCCAAGTCTTAAGTTTTTCATTCACCCCTTCTTTCGTATCGTCCACCAGAACAATATCATCAGCGAAAAATAAATACCATGACACTTCATCTTGTATATACATAATGAGATCATCCATTACTAAGGCGAAAAGTAATGCACAACAGCAATCTTTAAATGTGATTACTGATTAAGAATGGAGACCTGCGGTGTGAACTTAATTGAATACCTGAACACTGTTTACCAGGTTAATGCATTTCGGGAACGAAGAGCACTGGCATTGACACTCAACGACACGAAAACAGCCGTGAACAAACTGCATCACATGGTGAACATCTTAGTCTGCATAATCACACTCGTCATCTCCCTCATCATACTCAACATTGCCACCTCCAAGTTCCTCGTACTAGCGGCCTCTCAGGTTGTCCTTGTCGCATTTGTGTTTGGGAACACCTGCAAGAACATATTCGAGTCCATCATCTTCTTGTTTGTCGTTCATCCATTTGACGTTGGTGACCGCTGTGAGATTGATGGTGTTCAGGTAAACCGAACTAGTCTTATGCTGCACTCGTCTATAATTGACATTACCCTTCTATATATGTTGCTGTTGTCTAAAATGTTTTAATGATCTCTAGATGGTGGTTGAAGAGACGAACATCTTGACGACTGTATTCTTGAGGTTCGACAACAACAAGATCGTCTACCCTAACAGTGTCCTGTTGACGAAGCCAATCAACAACTTTTACCGCAGTCCTGATATGGGAGATGCCGTAGAATTCCAAGTTCATATCTTAACTCCACCAGAGAAAATCGCCCTCATGCGGCAAAGAATTCTGAGGTATGTGATAATTTTTTCGTCGGTTTATCTATCTGCAAAATTTTGATCAATCCACATCAAAGCCTCAAGCATATGATACATTGTATTGATACAAAATCATTCCTGTTGGCTGTTGCAGTCACATCGAGAACAAGAAAGAACACTGGCACCCAACCCCGTTATTCGTCTGGAAGGATATCGAGAACCTAAACCTGATAAGGTTCGCGGTCTGGCTTCAACACAGGATGAACTACCAAGACATGGCGGAGAGATGGCTAAGACGAGCCCAGTTAGTCGAAGAGTGTATCAAGATCTTCAGGGAGCTGGATCTTGAGTACCGTGTATACACAGCAAGCGTTGATGTCCGTTCCATGCCTCCTGTGACATTTTCTGGTTTGCCCCCTAACGGGATGCCTGGACTTACCTAGGCGGACAAAGAGCTGCTTCGTCCATAGAGGCAATCACAGGATAGAACGGAGCAAACTTAGGCGATATAGCAGAGTTCGGCTTCGTCCCAATTTTGGTAGTTTGGTTGAGTTGGGATGGTTCTTCTGCTTCTTTTTTCTGGTTGCTCCTGTTGTTATAACTTGTGTAGTTGAGGTGAACATATGTACTGCCGGAAAATTTTGCTGAACGATCAATTCTTTTTTAGTACATAGCAAACATGAGAATTTTTCCATCAATTACAGTTGTACTTAGTTACTACCCGAAAATTTGCTTGAACCATAAAGTTCTACGAACTTTGTTGCTTTCTCTTCGTGCATGAATTTGTACAACATCGTGACACCACGCACAGGAATAAGCAGTTTAGTAGCTAGCTTGCGTTACATGATTTGTTATGATCATGCTACAAAGATCGATGCTTAACTCCTGTTATTAGACCATTCACTTTCCACATTGTCCGCCATTATGCAGAGTTAATCACGAAACACTGATTTCAAAAGATTACATATTTTTTCTTATATAAATCCATGAAAACAATTCATAACATAAATAAAACTACTTATATCCCGTACATGCCGTGAGGATAAACCATCACACTACCCATGTGTTGATGAGAGATACCTTGCAGATAAAATAGACTCTTCAAAATTATCGAAGCGGCTACACACCTGTAGACTCATCATCGAAGACCAGAGTCCACTCTCCTCTGATGAGAACCGACTCGATCATTTTCCGCCGCCGAATATCAGCGATTCTCGAGTCTCCGCTGTCGAGCATCAGCGATTCTAGATTCTTCTTGTTGATTCAGCGTATCTGATTGTCGGCGATGATGAGTAGCAAGAAGGCGCAGAACGCGGCGTCGCGGGCGGCGAAGGCGGCGATCGTCGGGGTCTGGCAACGCGAAGTCGGCGCGATCTCGAATCGGAGCTTCGCTCACCGAATGGCCGCATCCGAGGTCGTGTTTCTGAACTCTATCCCCAATTTCGATTTCCCGTCCCGTCTTTTTTTTGGTGGATTGGGAATGATGAGTTTTACGACGATACAGATGATAATATTTGGTGCTTGATGTCAAGATTTTCGATGTATTTTGTGCTTTTGATAGAGTCGGTCGCTAGAAATGGTATGATCGATGCACGGAATCTAGGGTTTGCTAATGAGGTGGATTAGTGCATTCACTACAATTCGAGTTGAAAGGGGAAATCGTGTGAGGTGATGTATAAGATGTGATGAGGAATGTTAGGAACAGTCACTTGTGCAATCTCTTTTGCACACTCTCCCTCAGATCTGTTCGATCAAGGTAGTTACCACAAAAAACATGGGCCCAACAAAAATCAATGGTTGGATGGGGATGAGTTTGCAAGCGACTGCACTAGCATTCCTCAAGATATGATTAGTAATTATGAACCTTCAGCCGTCAGTTTGGAATTTTGGTAATCAGACATTTGGTAAGATGATCTGAGGTTCCTGGAGCCATATGTCTTGAATTCAGGGTTGAATGGTTCAAGTGCTGGATCGTTGACTAGATGATTTAGTTTAGCAACGACAGATATAATTGTATTGAGTGACGCCTCCATATGAGGGATATCGCTATGGACAATGATGGTTGAAATCCTGCTGACCTGAGTTATGGACGTTGCATATTTCTTGTGATTACCATTGGATGTCTGCCATAAGATTGGATTCTTAGTACTTGGAAGTTAGTGCGGTGAACGGAGATTCCATGGCCATTGAAGTCATCTTGCAATCAGAGTTTAATTGGATTAGTGTTGGGTCATTCACTAGGTGTTTGGGACCTATTGGAGGAATGAAAATCTTCGTATCAAGCGCTCTCTAGATATGAGGGATATCACTATGTAAAACAATGATGCGAGTTTTGGATATTGATATTTGCTTCGGTGTTTTATCGTTTTTTCTTTTCTTTGTTTTAGGGGGGAAAACACTTGCCTATGTTGTATGTCTTTGTATGTATGTATGAGTGATTTTCATTGGATAAAATATGTTGTTGCCGTTTCAGGACTTGGTGATTAGACTTGAGATTTTAAGGAAGCTGAAGAAGCATGCAGGCTGTGTCAACACCGTCAGTTTCAATGCTTCTGGTGACATTCTTGTATCAGGATCTGATGACAAGAATGTTTTCCTCTGGGACTGGGAAATGGGGCGTGTGAAACTTTCTTTCCACTCTGGTCACTCGAACAATATTTTCCAAGCAAAAATCATGCCTTACAGCGATGACCGAACCATTGTTACTTGTGCTGCAGATGGACAGGTGATTCCATAAGCACACTAGTTTAGTTTACCCCTCTCTCTTCTTTGGAATGTTCTTAATTAATATGCAATACTTCTATGGCTCATTTCTTTAACCATGTAGGAGTTTTGTATTATAGTAGGGAATTATACTTTCCTTGGTACCTATTTGAAAGATGATTAAAATTTGTAGATTGTTTCATGCTAAATTTCCATCATTGCTTGACCGAATGGATATATCTACTGTTGATGGCATGAGAACTTCATTCTTTGCTGCCTGCGATTCTAGTGAATTTACATTTTGGTCAAGTCTAGTTTTAATTTACATGTCTACAGGTAAGGTTGGCACAAATCCCAGAACGTGGAAATGTTGAGACCTTGTTGCTCGGTTCACACCAGGGACGAGCTCACAAGTTAGCGATAGAACCTGGAAGTCCTTACATCTTTTATACCTGTGGTGAGGATGGGTTGGTGCAACATGTAAGTCAAAGTAGTCTATAGTCATATTGCGAATCTTACTCTTTTCATCTATATTGTTGAAAGTCTCATTCTTTATGGTATCCTCGCAGAGGTGGTGCCGTGGTGGCCCCTATATTCTCTCTGTTTCTTTGTCCTTACTTTTGCTCACCTGTGCGTGGCCAAAATTCTGGTGCAGCTATGCATAATATGTTTTTGTTTTACCTTGCAGTATTGCCAACGGACTCCCTCAAGTGACTTAATCCAATATTGCATCTTTGTTTCCTATTGTTTTTATAGTTTAGTATATGTTGTTTCTTAACTCATGCCCTGAGTTTTGGTCAGAAGTAATTAACTGATACATTGAGAATTACATTGCTGCAGTTTGATATCAGAACAAAGTTTGCAACAAGGCTTTTTGCATGCCATTCAATCCATGACAGCCGGGGTTACATGCCTTATGTCTACCTCAACGCTATCACTATTGATCCAAGGAACCCTAATATATTTGCAGTTGCTGGGGGTGACGAGTACACTCGTCTTTATGATATCCGCAAGTACAAATGGGATGGTACCTCTGATATAGATGAGCCTGTAGACTTGTTTTGCCCCGAGCATTTGATTAATGATGAGACAGTTGGAATAACAGGACTTGCATTCTCTGAACAAAGTGAACTTCTCGTATCCTACAATGATGAGAACATATATCTGTTCTCCAAAGACATGGGAATTGGACCCAGTCATCCCCCCTCCTCGCCATTATCAAGAGAAGCGTATGAGTCAAGATCAGATGATTCTCCACAGACATCTAGTTCGGCCATGGATGCAGACGACAAGCCTGGACCTCAAGTCTACAAGGGTCACAGGAACCGTGCAACCATCAAGGGTGTAAACTTCTTTGGGCCGAAATCTGAGTATGTCATGAGTGGATCAGATTGTGGACGGATATTTATTTGGAAGAAGAAGGGTGGGGAGCTGATTCGCATCATGGAAGGTGACAAGAACGTGGTTAACTGTATCGAGCCTCACCCACATACCCCGATACTGGCGAGCAGCGGAATTGAGTATGATGTGAAGATATGGACTCCAAAAGCCAAGGAAAGAGCTAGGCTGCCCTCAACTATTGAAGAGGTAGTCCCTGTTCTGACATCATTTTTCGAGCTTCACATGTCTTTTTATCTTTTTCCTCTTTTTGACTGCTAAAGCCTGGAGCCCTTTAGATGTCTGATATCTATGGTGGTTTGAGTGTGGAAAAAAGGACTGAAAGGAGGGATATCACGTCTGGACTTTACACCTTTCAGTGGTTTGGAACTTTGGATGCATGACATATCTTCATGTTGTTTCAAGTCTTTCAACTTTTCTTTAGAGATACCGGTTGATTAGATGATGGTGATGCTTTCTCAATTATTCCGATGTCACGGACTGCACTGATCATGCTTGTGTTACTACGACAGCATTATGGAACTTTTATTGTTGCTCCTGCTGATGATGAACTAATAGTAAGATGCTGATATTTAAACTCTATTGTTGCAGTGGAAACCCAAGAGGAGGAGCTGGATGTTTCGTGTGCCTTCACCGCAGGAATTGCTGCTGCAGTTTCTCCCCATGCAAAGTCCAGGATTAAGCCTGGAAGACGATAGAGAAAGTCATATTAGCGGCAGGGATTTCTTAGAGATGATCTTGGCATTTAATCGCCAACGTGATGATTCGTCCGATGATGGCGATACCTCTAACCCTGAAAACTTCTTCAGTTGAGGTCACAATGGAGTAATGACGGATAATATCAAATTTATAATGCCTGAGATGATGCCCCCGTGGAGTAGAGACAGATTATACCAAATGTACATAACTGTGTAGCTAATAAGGAAATTCTTGCCTAAATTGTGAAACATCTGTTCTTGTTTGGGATAATGAGCACTGCTTGACAATGTTCCGGGTTCTGTTCTTCATCTTAGAGTCCCTTGGTTGCTCGGCATTTTTCTCCAACCTCATTTTGAGCTTTAAAGCTTGAGTAAGAATCTAATGGTGTTTCCTCCCGTGGCAAAGAGGTGGTACCCCTCTTAAAAATTTTTTGATCTTTTGATATCTGGGACATCAACAGAGTTATATTCGGGTTTAAATCTACAAGGAAATCTGTTCGTTTTGATCTAGCGTCAGCTAACAACCTCCTATGTCATGCTGTCATAAACAGTGTTTGAAAACGATGAGATATTAGCGGTTCAAAACTCATTCTGACTGAGTAAGATTGTCACTATGCACAGAATTATGCGAATTCTCAGCAATAGACAACACCTCCATATAATCACACAGGATGGCTGCCCTGTTCAGCATAAGATACAGAACACAATCAATATGAACACAGCACATACATCAGACAAAAATAATTCCATTCTCTTTGATAGTATCGAGCACGATCGCAAGCTTCCCTTCAATCCTCTCATCCCTCCTGGGTTCAAATGCAACGGCAAACACATCAGCTTCCATTGCCCGCTCGGCGATGAGTTTCCCAATGACTCTACAAGCATTATGATCTGTAAGAGAAGGCAATGAGTTCCTCAGGTCCTTTGCGTTAGTGGTTGCCACTGATATCACCTTGCTGGTGGACCGGTGCATGACTTTGGCAATAATGAACTTCTTTGAGAAGAAAATGTTGAGCAGAAACGGCCTCATGTACATGTCTGTCCTCTGTTTCCATGACTTCCTACTCGGTCTTTTCGCAGCCTCTCCTCGTGATCTTCTAGTCCAAGCAGCTTTAACAACAAACTCCTGCCAAAAGGAACTCATAGGCTAAAGAATGATAAATACTAGTAAGATGATGGCGAAGGCACTGCCAAGAATAACTTTTGCTTGTGTATACTATAGACTCATGCATGCCACAAATTTTAGTTTAACACATTAATATGTGACTATGTATCTTGCAATAGGAAAACATTTACAACATATCAACAGCCTCAGAAACCACCAGAAAGAAATCCAAAAGTATCATAAAGCATAAACAAAGAAAAATAAGGCCACGGGCTCAATGGCTTTGAGGATATCATACCTTTCTTTCCCATGAATCTCCATGATATTTGATTGAATTTATGAAGATATTTGGCAGAGGAAGAGTTGTAGACCATGATAACAAACTGTCGATGTTCGTATGTGCTCGACACGAGTCAGATGAGAGGAAGAACGATGATGAACACAATAAGGCCATCTTTTGTGGTTAACCTGCACAAATTTGAATCCTTCGATATGACACCCTGCTAGGGCCAAAAATTGACAGCCTACTTTGTTTTACATAGTAAAAAAATATATATATATTTATACGCATAAAAATAAAAGATCAAGGGAGCATCCAAATAGCCAAGAAAAAATTTATGCATAGAAGCAGAAAGTTATAGGGACAATCAGAAGGATGCAAGTAACTATGATGCACCTGAGTTGAATCGAGTTTAGTGCTTCAGCCGAAACAAGTGCTGCAGAGTAACCTAATTGCCAAACCATAACTAAAGACCAACTCTATTACATTGCATTTCCTACGGCTTAAGAGTGTTCTTCATGTGCTATGAACAACACCTGATCTACCCTTTACCCGAATCTTGACACTTTTTCCCAATTCCCTCAAAATGGCTCATCCGTCAACATCCCTATTGAAGACTCGAGCTTATGAGTTACGATAGAGTACATAGGAACCAACAATATTAAAAACCTGATCTCATGGTGGAACACCATCAAATATTATCTATAGCATAACAAAGCAAAGCAAAGCAACATATCCACATACGCAGCCTTGCCCATATTATATACTTTAGGGAAAATAGCATTTAACTCCCCTCAAATATCATCCAATTATATTTTATCCTCATGAACTATAGAAATAGCCACTCAACCCCTTAAACTTTGAAAAAACCTTGATTTTTTACACATGACCCTGAAAGTATACATTTTTTTGACAAAAAATCCCCTCGAAGAGGAGCATGTGTGTATTTCCAAAATTGAGGGGGGTTATGTGCAAAAAGTCGAAAGTTCAAAGGGTTATGTGCTATTTTCCCTATACTTTAAACAAAGAGATTACTGTCGAATCTTAGACCAGATGGTGAAGCGGAAGGGCTGCTTACTACTGTGATGACCCTTCTTGACAAGCTATAGCATAACACTTCACCTAAATCCAATGCCCTTCTTGGCCTAAAGCACAGCAAATGTACTTGCCTACCCATATCAAGTCCCGTGACCACAAGTACTACCATCATTTCCCGGAACCAACGCTGTCCAAAACTCAGCATTAAGACGGTAACACCCACGAAAATCATCACCATCATAACAATATCGTCAGTTCCACTACCTAGAAACTGACTCTTGCCCTCGAGCTAAACAGACAACAAGACTCATATCAAAAAACCAAATTATTCCCACATGAAAGAAATCAATGCAAAATCGTATGGAGAAACAAAGCGGGGTAATTGATAAATGGGGTTTTGGGAGACGATGGAGTGAGGAGGAATGGAGAGGAGAGGGGGTGACGGGTTTACCTGTTCCGGCGCCGATACGCTCGTCGGCGACGTCACCGGTTCCGTCGGGGGGAGACAGACGAAAAGATGGGAGGAAAAAAGATCAACTTATCCACATCGTGTTATGGACCGTTTGGATGAAATGAAATAAAATGTGTATTGGAGACTTCGAGTACTCTTTTTCACTGTGTTATTAATCGAAATTTTTTTATCCTTAAAAGAATAAATAAAATCCTTTTATTATTGATAATTTTTTAATATAAAAAATATTTTCTTTATTTTAATAAAAATTTAAAATTTGGATTGTATGTATATGTCAATATGGACTTTAACCCACATCATAAAATGATCAAATATTATTTTTTTATAAAATTATCATAAAATACTAATGATTTTAAATTTTGTATTTCAACTTGATGTTAAGATGATAATTTTATCTTAAAAATACGTATTAAATAATATAAAAAGACATAATGTTGTATGTATATTAGGACGAAGAGAATATCAAATCAAGCTCATGTGATAGGATAAAATCACTAATTCCTTTATATATTACAATAAACTTCATTATAACAAAAAATATTTTTTCTTCATTAAAATTTTCAGAGATTATATTATCTCATATACTCTTTCTAACGTGTCGATTTTCACATTCGTCTAAAATATAGTTTGACTCAAAACAATCAAACATCATTTTTTTTTTTAAATCTATAATGAAATTAATAGATAAAATTGTTGTTATGATAGTAAAAAATGGGAGCTTTTTGGTGAAATAAACCTTCGGACTGAGCAATGATATGCCGATAATGCTGAGAGAATATCACTTCACCGTGTAATTGTAACTTGTAAGTCGAAAGTTGAAACTCCTCGGACAATCCTTCGCCGTCTCTCCGCCCCCCGACGCCGCCGCCACTCCACCCATATTTCGCCGGTGCGTATTTTTCCCAATCTCATCATCAATCAAAAACCTAAACGCCTCAAAATAAATTAGGGCATTGCAGTTTTGTCTCTCGATTCCTTGTTTCGTTTCAGCGAATAGTTTGCCGTCCCTTTTTTCCTCTTGTTGATTTTGTTAATTGTGTTAATATTGCTGGGTCTTACACCGTTGGAGTTAGTTTGTCTCCGATCATTTGTTCAGGGGCTCAAAAGTAGTCCCTGAAAGAATCTTCCCGTTTACGTCCACGACAAGATTGTGTACATCTCGTCCTGCCCAAACTCCGTAGCTCACGGGATTGTGGTGGTTGTTGCCATTGTCTTTTTGTAATATTGTGGTTAAGTTGACTCGATTAAGAAACGAGAGTAAGAATTGCGGTGATCGTAAGAATTTTGCTTGTTTATCGTCAATTATGTGTTATGGTGTTTAGTAGTAGCTGTTGAATGGTTGGTTATCCTCCGGCATGGGTGAGTTCATGTCTGTATTTGTTTTGACGGCTTAGTATAAGGAGACGCTGCGTTTAATTTCCGAACTTGAGTATCTTTTACATATAGATTGGGCATGGATGACGGTTATTTCTTCACTGCAAAGTTAATTTTCGTTTTGCTTCTCTGCAGTTTGTGTGAGTTCTGATACGTAATGGCAACCTTTTGTGGGTTGGTGTCAAATACATCAGGTCTGTTCTTCGTTGAAATATAAGATCCATAAACAATCAAATTATGTTTTTGCGAGTTAATGTTGTCCTTCTTTTGACATCCTGGTTCTAGTTATGGCTTGTCATGTGGGATGGATGATGCCATTCGGAATACAGAAGCACGACAAATTCATAGCTAGAAAATTCACTCCCACAAACCTGGTATGTAATTCCAGTAAGCAGTGCTGATTTAACTCGGATTATAATCCTGTGTGAAGGGAGTGATATCAGTAGGACTAAGTTCAATAATGTTGGCAGGTTCGCCACATGAAAACTCGGGGCCTGTGTCTGAAGCCAGACTTTGCGTTGCATGCAACATTCAGTAGACGCGAAAATCTATCGGGGTTCGATGATAGATCTGAAAGGAGCTCCTTTTGGGTGGAGGAATACAAGCATTTCATCAGGTACTGTACTCACACAAGTCTCTGTAACTGGGTTGTTTCTGATTTGATGCTTGGAAGATCTTGTATTTTGTGTGTTATTCCCGTTTCTGATACGAAGTTTCCTGGTCATCTAAAAATTCATAGCAACTATCAGAGCATTTGAAATTGCTTTCCTCTTCTTAGGACATTGAAAGCGGTGCTTATTTTCCTCTCCGAGCAGCCCAGTCAGCTCAAGTACATTGAGTGGCCTAGTTTCCAGAGCACGGTAAATGACAGTGATGGTTTCTCATCTTTTTTTATTTCCTTAACTTCTTCACATTTTATTTTGTCGTAGGAAGGAAGTAGCATATGATTTTGGTTGTTGGTTGTTGCCTAGCAACATGACCTAAAGACTTCCACACAAGAGATGAGGTTGAGGGTAGACAAACTTTTACGTCTCTTCTGTCCACTCTCTCAGAATGGTGTCGGGAAAAGCTTCTGCTTGATTTCTTTACAACTGATGCACGAAGAACTTGTCTAACTCAAGCCTGCAATTGTATTTCAATGAAGTATAATACAATCATCTCCAATCAGTTTTCTGCTTTACTGAACATTTAGGAGTTGAGAACGAAAACATGGAGTTTAGTGGAACGAAAACATGAACTTTGTTGGAGCGCCCATCCAGTTATGAATGATTAAGCATTGATCTGTCTATTGTGTGAAATGGTATTTTGGTTTCAGAAAGATGTGCCTATGATGTGAAGAACTTATGGAAATGATCTCCTGCTATTCTGCTCGGACTTATGCAATTATACTCGTGCATTATCTCATGAATACTACAGGACTCGGTTTCTGGTGCTTTCGTTCAATGTGTCTCTTTCTCTTTACCTTCTCTACTGTTTCTTTGGTGATTAGTTGATGCTTTACATATCTATTTCAGATGCAAAGCCGGAAACCGTGATTAATTTTCTATGGTTTTATTTTTTATTTTTTTCCCTTGCTTTGCTTGCAGCTGAAGACTGCCGCCCTCACCCTTGTTCTTGTGTCGGTGCTAATCGTCGCACTATCATCTGTTGATGCTGTTTTGGCATACTTATTAGCTCTTTACCTTCGAAGAAGTGGTTAATATCTGTTACTGTCTTTAGTCGTCAATTGAAGGCTTGAACTTCAGTGGCTTGAAAATTCGCTGCTTCGCTAGTCTGAGAATCTACAATGGCATGATTGGAGTTACTCCACCGTGAACATATCACGTGAAGCTATAGATTTTCTTGCGGGAAGGTCGAGTCGGCTTCATTGTATGTATTGTCTCGCTAGTTTTTGGATGTAGGCTGTTGCCAAAACCAAAGCTTGATGCTAAAAGCTCGGTATGAAGCATCTCATTAGCAGTGTCTGAAACTATGAGTTGGGCTAGGTTTTGTTTCACGGTCCAAGTTTTGTTAGGTTCTGTTATCGCTCCAGTTTCTTCCAGCCATCATGTACTCGCCATCCTTCAGAAATGCATTCGGTAAACCTTGAAGGCTAGGATTCGTCTAGGATTCGGTACATGTAAATCTGTGCCACATAACGTCTGATATCAGAAGGTACATGCATTAGTTTTTTTGATATTGTTTTCTCTCATCTCATCAGTATCTTTGATAGAAGTATGAAGCAGTTAAAAATTGACGTATTTGCTGGAGTGTAAGCGACTCTACTACCATTTACGCATGAACAATGCAACAACACAGGCACATGTTCTGTCTAGAGTGATTATATACAGATATCTAAGAGGTTCATGAGTTGCGTCTTCAATCTATTGATGGTGTAGTATAAATAGTATGACACCAAAAAGTCAATGTAGAAAATAACCAGACCACGGCAGCTGCGCTCTGATCTCATTCAAGTTCCTGTTGAGTGTACGAAGTGCTTCGATGTGAGGCTCGTCTGCCTCTACTGGGATTATCTTCACGAAGCTGCCGTCTTCGAGATAATCTATGACCAGGTTTGCCGCCTCCAGTCCAGTCACATAGGATTTCTCCTGTCGAATTGGAAACACGGTTTCATTGCACTCTGGCACAATGATTATGTTTGTCCGAGTATATACAAGAAGTATCTCTACCTGTGCCCATGAACCATGCCGGTTTATGATCCAGTCGCCTGCCATGAATAAGTTCGGAAAGGATGTCGAGCCTCGCATCATATGGTTGTATGACCCTTTGCCCCAAAAGAACGAGTTTCAGACTCAATCATGCCAAGAAGTACTTGAAATTTCTAATTATATGGCGTGAGAATAGAAGACTAATGAACTGCACTAAAAGTTGTAAATGTCACACAGTTAGCTACTAAACAAATCGTTGGCAGCTAGAGTTCAACTCTTGACACATGCAGTGATTGTTTGAGTTAAGTGAATCTATTGGCTGCTTTACAACACATATTTTCTTTAAACATGAGTTTTTCAGTTGGTTCATAAGATTTACCAAATCCCATATCGGCATTGATTATAGATGAACTCATACTATGAAAACATTTGTCGTACAGGAAGAAGAAAAACGGTCAAGGGTAATCACTTGCGCATGCCAATGATTCTAGTTGTTACAAGAGCAACATAGATCAGAGACCTACCTGGAAAGAAGTGTGAGAGAGATTTCGGATATCTCCTGATCTCCTTATCAACAATCTTCACGTTTTCAAGGCCCCTGACACTCTTCGAAAGGTAAGAGATGACTTTTGAAGCAATCTGTTCATCACTCAGAGGAAGGAACTTGTTGGCACGATACTGCAAGCAAAAAAATCATCACTTCAGGATTTGAGCATCTGTTTCAAGATGATAGCTGAATAATTCATGAGATGGTTCTCACAAAATCAGCCTGCAGTATGGTAGTTGGATTGTTTTGATGCTCGTCGTAGATTTCATTCAAGTTAAAGAATGCCCACGCGCTAGAACTGTTAAATCCCGAGCCAGTATTGCACGCTTTTGGCAGCTCAACCTGTGATTGCATACTAGAAGGCATAAGCTCTATATCCCAGTGAAATGAAAAAGCTTTTTTTTTTAAAGGTGAAAGTTGATGCAATTTTCCGAAACAGTATATGGAAATATCCAAGCATGGATCAGAAACATTTTTTATGGCTCGGCTACTTGAATTAGTCCAAACATATCTTGCAAGGATAAAATTTTGGTATACACCAGGGTTTCACCTTTGTATCGAGTTGGAGCTTAACAGATGCAACATCAATGCTGTTCAGGTTTAGAACTCCCAGGAACTCGTCCCTTGAACACAATGCTGAGCTACAAGAAGGTGAGTGGAAATTATTACAAGTTGCTAAGAATTTTTCAATTGAAGGATGAAGCTGTTAACACTCCTTTCAAGAGGATAGAAACTGGACTTAATGTCAGAGACAGCCGCTTTTAGTTGGGTTAGGTCCTTCAGGAAATGGAGTTTCATCTAAGTGGACAATCCAATATTGAGGACTACATTCGCCAAGATTCTCAAAATAAGTAACAACAGCAAACCTCTTTTGGATGATATCCTGAAGCGCAGAAATCCCAACAGCCAAGATAACAGCATCAGCTTTCAATCTATCGTTCCCATAAACTACTTCCGTGATGCATCCTGTTTCCTCACTAAAGAAGAAATCCGTAACCCCTCTACCCTTGCGAAACTCACACCCTTCCCTTCTCAGCAACTCCTTCCATGGCTCAAAAATCTTTTCCCTTACAGTTCCCCGGCAAACCAACATGTCCAAATCTTTCTGTAGCGCTCATAGATGAACATTACAAAAAGACTGACAAGCGAAAGGAAAAGACGCTTAAATTTTCATAAGCTCCAAGGAGGCAGGAATGAACCTGATGAGCAAGAACATAATAATATAGCACAGCAAGAGTAGCTGCAGCACTACATTGCTCTGCTGGCGCAAACAAGCGTACTTGAAGCAAAGGATTGATCACGTCTCGGTAAAGCCTTTCTGAGCAACCAAGTTGTCTTAGAAGCTCTCTTGCAGTAACTATCAATCGAAATATCTACGTAAGAAGTGCGACCAATATCTATGTAATTTCTACAAAAAAAACAACCCGTCACTAAGTAACTAAGATAACTATAGCTGATACTCACTAGGGTCGTATCTCCTCCATGCGGAATCTGTATTTTCAAAATCTACAACTGTGGAGTAGCAAAAAGAAAATCAAGAGATAAGATTTGGGCCGTCGAAACTACTGTTAATCTCTTGGTAAGACTTCACAAAACTAATATGTGCTTACTTTAAATATTGATAGGAGCAAATGAACAGACGAAGCAATATTTCTATGAAATATGAGTAAAAAGAGTACCGGAAGAGAGTACCAGCAGCCATTAGAGGAAGCAATGCCAAGAGATCCAGCTGGGGAAGCCGAGTGAACTGCGGACATCATGAAAGAGTCATTATGATCGCTTGTAACAACACTTCAGGAAAAAATACTCGAGCAATATACCTGAGTATGTGCAAGGGTCCCTAGCGGAGTTGGGAGTTTTGGTTGCTCTTGAAATATTGGGAATACAACCTGCACAAAGACGCACCCACAAGCACTGAATTTCCAAAAAGGGCATTCTACATGAACAAGCAACTCCTCCTCTCACATAGCCACTAACGGAATCTTAAACAATGGAAACATTTTGTTATATGTCTTGGACCTTGGACTGGTCATTAGTTAGCGAATCCGATTGCAATGGGAGACACTTGATAAGGCTAAACGATGACACATTTCCATGTTATTGAGCTCTTACTCTCTTCGGATTGAGTAAATGGAGGAAAACGAATACCTCAATCCCCTCGGAAGAGTAATGTGCGGAGTCAAGCCAATTTGTGAAGGGCTTAATACCAAGCTCATCCACAATGCTGAATATATTTCTGTAGGGATACCAGAAACCTGGAGAATACCACAGAGAACAACAAAATAATTTGACGGCACAATTTAAATGAAGCATCAAGAAATCCATCAGTGAGATAATCTAAATAGCTCAACCTGAATCAGTTCAACCTACTAGCTCAATGTGATCAGTAGGGCTAGTTAAAACAGGATCAATGAGACCACGTCCTGCTTAAGCCTTTAGAGGAGCATATACAGATAATATTCGTGGGATTATAATATCATACCATGTGCCGCTAAAGGTCACGAGTCTGAATCCTACCACTTCTATGAAGCCTGTCAAAAGTGCTCAGCCAATGCTTCAGCGCAAGACATACAAATTCATATCTTGACACTATACTTCAGGCGTGACTTCTAGAAGACTGGGTTCCTTAACATTTAACAATCCATCAATCGAGGCTCAAACGAAAATAGAAACTTCCACACATAGCAGAAATGGAAATACAATGACCAAAAGTAACCACAAAATCAATTGATCAAACACCTTGAATGCCAACTTCATCAGGATTACAAGGCACTGATCCCACTAGCCCTCCAATGCTCTCCACAGCCTCTTCCACAACAGTAACATCAAATCCCTGACACCAAAACCTCCCACACAATCAATATTCTCCACAAAACACAGTCTAATTAAAATGACTGCGTAAAAGAGAAAGAGACTTGACATTCCCCCTAGATGACCTGTTTACACTGATGGTGGGCAGCGCCCAGGCCGGCCCACCCGGACCCAACAACAATCACCCTCGTCTTATCCTTCTTCTGGGTTTGTATAAGATCATTATTAGGTTCTGATGAGGTAGTAACATTGCTCTCAGCCCTGCAACAGAAGCTGGCTCGTCTGGGTTTGTTTGCCAAGTAGCAAGGTGAGAGTTTGAAACTAATGGATATCATTTTGATGGATTTTGATCCTCAAGTGGGTTTGATGGGTAGTGTTGTTAGCGGTGGATTGTGACGAAGAGTTGAGGGAAAATGAAGAAGGATGTGATCAAGGAATGTTTATGGTTGGGTTAATTGGTGTCCTTGTCCTAACCACTAATCATCACCACTTCATCAATGAACGGCCTTCGAACAACGGTCAATCCACATACGAATATATGGCATGTCACACAGATTTAGGTGAAACAATCAAGATACGATATGGATTTATTGTGTAGATTTTTAAGTTGATGTATTAATGAAGGGTGAATTCTCATTGTTTTTTAGTCACCTTCCTTTTATTTCTTGCTGACTCTGTAATAAACTAAGTTCCATACACATCTAAATCTTTTTTTGACCTAAGCAACTAATCCTAAAGTTCAACACACATCTAAACTTAGTGTGTAAAAACACGACCCTTAAGCATGAATAATTTATTTTTTTTATTTTTTTTAAGGCAGTATAAATCTAATGGGTTTTGGATGATTCATTGTGATTTGCTTTCTGGGTTATTTAATTCGATTGCCGTGATTGATCATGAAATATTCATCCTTTGACTAAGCATTGAATCTCATTGTTTGTGCGTTTGGTTGATTGATTGAATTGATAATACTGCTATTCAATTGTGTTCAAGGTTTTTACACAAGATTGAGAAGAATGTAACCGTTGTATTGTAACGGGACATTAGGCATGTAAATCATGAGATAGACATAGTTGATGAACCTTTTTGGTTGATATATGAGCATTACACTCGTACATATGTGTTACTTCAGGCTCAAGTTGGATTAAATGGTCCGAATGAGAATATATATGAGTAGATAAGATCAAGACGGAGATAATAGATACTCTCTCCGTCCAATTTAAATTATAACAGTTTGATCGGCACGATAGTTTATGTATATACTGAATTAATCTAATATATATCGTATTATTCAGTTATTTTTAAACGCAACAAATCATTTCGACGACAAACGATATGACGGGACATTATTGTCATTTTAAAAAGATGTCATTTAAAAAAAACTAAGACCAATTAAATAAAATTTAATTTAAGATAAATCTTAACCAATCAAAATTAAAATATTTCGATTCC
This sequence comes from Drosera spatulata, assembly GCA_035668315.1. Classification (NCBI taxonomy): domain Eukaryota; kingdom Viridiplantae; phylum Streptophyta; class Magnoliopsida; order Caryophyllales; family Droseraceae; genus Drosera; species Drosera spatulata. The sequence continues at coordinate 57,636 of JAOVYX010014688.1, forward strand.
TTCTGTCATAAACCACCATGACCTGAAAAAATATTTGAATTACAAAAACTTAAATGGATGATGTGGGAATTTCAAATTATTTTTAAATAAAAAATTTTAAGTCTTAAATTAACATAAATATTCGGAATCCAAAAATATATTGAACTTATATGCAATATCTTTAAACAAAAATACTCCCCCCGTTTCATAATATATGCAGCACTTGTCTATTTGGATCGTTTCATAATATACTCCCAAATCATATTCAACATATCATATCATAAAAAATATCAAAATAATTATCATCTGTTATCGGACATCCTCTATCTTCTCTCACAACTGTTACAGTAACCCACTACCATAAAAATTTTTTTTTATCATATTCCATATAAATTCAACACACACATATTTTTATGGTAAAAACCACATAAAAAAATTATTCAAACATTACCTATTCAAAATAAAATAAAAAATAGATCAATATCTATTTAAAAAAAATTATCTATATCACATAAAAAACTAAAAACATAAATTGAAAAACAAAAAAAATTAATATACAAATTTACGAAAAATTAATTTATCGATTTTTTTGCAACATAAGTCTTTTAACGTTATTATTTTATTATAATTTTTTATCTCGGGCAACGTACGAAGCAGTATTGTAATAAGAAATAGCAATTTTGTCTTTGTAAGGGTATAAGATAAAGGAGTGAGGAAAAGAAAAAAGAGAAATAGCGATGAGTGAATTGATATAATATAAAATAGGAATATTTTGATATTTTTATTTGAAAAAAAAATTAATATGAAAAAATAATTTAAATAAAATATATAAATAAAAATATTATAATTTGAATAATACGAGATAATAAAATAAACAACGAGGCCATTGAGAGTGGCATTGTGTGTGTGTCCGTGACAAAGGTATAGGCGCAACTTATAAAATGCTTAGAATGCAATGTGATACTCCATACTACTCGTAGAGTATAAAACTATGAGTACATGAATACAACTAGTGGAGTAGTAGTATTGAATATAAGTTGTACCCTGACAGACAACATTGGACCGTGTGCTTGTTTGAGCCTAGTTTTTGCTGTTCTTTGCTGCCTCCACTTTTCCAAGTCAAACTTGGTCCTCCGAAGTCGCCATATAAGACTAAAAATCCGAGGTTAATAATCATTCCTAGCAATCCCTCTATATCCAAGTAACAATTAGTGTTACAAATATCAAAACAATCCTTAAACTTCACTCCTCCCTCGTTACATAAATATCGTATATTGTATTCTGTCTATTTTATAAAAAATATATATAATATTTTAATTTTTGATATTATTTTATACGTATTTTGAGGAGTTTCGTTTTATCATTAAATTATATAGAAATAATCTTTTTTAATCGAGATTATATTACATAACAAAAAATATCATTAATATTTCAGAAAATTTTACGAAAAACACTATATAAGACGGATCAAAGTTCACATCTATACATGTTTATAATAAATTTGTTATTTTTTTATGGGAAGGAGAAAGTATTTTTTCATAACATATGATAGATGAATTAATATTCCCTCTATCCCATAAACTTTGTAATGTTTTTTTCTTCATATATTATTCTGTAATCAATTTGAGGAATTCGTAACTAATTTAAATGACATAATTTATATTTTTTATTTATCACATATTATAACACATAACGTTTATTATTAATAATATTTTATGATATTTTTTAAAAAAAATAAAATTGGATTGATTTATCGATAAAATTTATATTATTATCTGATCAAAATAATAAAAAATAATATGGGACCGAGCAGAATTATTCCTATCCCAACATCTTCTTTCTTTCGTTGATTAATCAGTATAGGTTGTAGGTGTAAAAATAGGTTGCACAGGTGAGGTCAGAAGCATGATGAAGAAGGATAAGGGGGAGGGACCCTCCCCAAACAGAGCACACACTCCTTTTCAGGATCTCTGTAATTAAATGAATCTTTTCAAGTGAGTTGCAGACAATTTTGTGGCCTCCACGATTCTTTTGTCCCTATAAAATTTCTGTATATTTTCACACTTCCTTTGTTACCCATACACTGATACACATAGATGCTATTCTCATCACCTGTCTCTCTTGTCATCTTATTCAACTTCAAAGTTCAAACCCTGTTGTAGATAGCTAGAACCTATTCTCCCTAACAGCGGATACTGGATAGTGGATTGATCGTGTTAGATACGGAGTATGTACCTTTTCATATTTCGATAGAAAAAATAAACAATGAGAAAATCCAATAATTATGAATTGTATTTCTATTTAATGGATAGTGGATTAATGATGGTGGATATTCTCTTCATCTTGAAAATGATATAATATTTTGATTTTATATGTATGTCGATATAAAATTTAGCATGCGTATAACGATGATCAGATATAATTTTTTATAAATTTATCATAAAACGTCAATAATTGTGTAAATTACGTACTTTAATCTAATACATATAACGAAACGATCAGACGTTATTTGATATGAAAACGAGACTTGTATTCATACGTAATGAATAATGCAAATTATATATATATTGTATCTTTTATGAGACGAAATAAGTATTATATATCTTTTCATACTTCGATAAAAAAAAAAAAGGATTAGACTTTAAAGAATCCGATAACAATGAATTCTACTTCTCTTTATTTTTGCTAATGCTATGATTTTAATGAAAATAATTGTGTTCTCTGCATCAAGTAACACTTCTTAAGTAGAATCTCATGTATGGTAAATGTTCGTAATGACCATGTTCGTAACTCTTACTTTTAAGATTATAATGAACCCTTGGAAACTGCATAGTACTAACAAGAAAGAACAGGGTATGACACCCTTGAAACCATGGAAGATGAGCAAGAAACTACTTTGAAAACCAACACTTGAAGATTATCTGCATCACAAGCTTCTTCTTCTTTTTTTTTTGGGTCGAAATCTGTATCATAAACTAACAGCATACAAAGTGCCCACTTTGAAATATTCCCTGCAAACAAACCCTACCGAGGCATTCTTTGCCAAAAAGGGGATTGTGAGGAATTTTCACTGGTTTTTCTACAAAATTGTGGGCAAAAAGACAAGCATAAGATCCACTGCTAAACTGAAGAACATCTACATCAAACTACTCTGTCTAAAGAGCTAAACATAAGCTGAAATGTGTCTCAGCGAGCCGCTTCGACACAATCTAGCTTACAACTAACCTACCACTCGATCCCCTACCGGGTTATCGGGTTATCCCTTCTGCAGCCGAGGAAGCTTCTATGCTGTGTGACGGGTTCTCAACCTTGTCCATGGTCTGCTTGCGGGTCGCCAAGCCATTATACATTTTGACAGAAGATTTGGAGAACTGAACTAGGGAGTCGAATACTAACCCGAACCCTGTTTGGAATCCGTTTAATGTTATCCGCTGTGTTTCTTGCACGCAGTTGTGATATTTTTCCTTCTCTTC
>JAOVYX010014689.1:0-31232 GCA_035668315.1 Drosera spatulata
CATAGACTTTGGTTGCTGAGCTTTTAGCTCATGGTTATGTGTTTTATTTGCAGATTCACCACCAAACGATGTTGAAGCATTAGAGTGAGATTATATGCATTTAGATACTTATCTCTTTGTCCGAAATGTAACAAATACTTGTTGGAAACCACTTATAAGCAATGAGATATTATAATGTATTCGGGATTACATATCATTATTTGGAGTTATGATTTGTATAGTTTAGGTAGCTTCCTTAACTTCTATACTTACAAATCCGTTTGGTTTGTTTGGCCTTGTCATGGACTGGGTCTATGACGACATAACGTCACGTGCCGGGTATTCCGGATTTCGGGGCGTTACATATATATCCATGCAGGAAGTTTGTATCTAACGTTCTGAGCCATCATACTCCTATTTCGAAGACCATGGAACTTATTTTATAATCTCAAATATCATGGAAAGGGATGAGGGACTGGCCATATGATCGATATCATTTCGATGGTCACAGTCCCTTAATCCCTTTCCATGATTTTAGGGATTACAAATAGTCCGGCTATTTTTTAGATGGACAGAACTGATGTCGTATTTTTAAATTTTTTTTAAGTAATCCGACTAAAAATGAATCGGACTATTTAACAGTATGACTTGGTTCATTGAGTCTGATTTATGTCATTGAATCCGGTTAAATTTATGTTACCATTAATGTCCGCATAAAAAATGATCAGATGGTTTTTTGGGATTTGAATCTAATTAATGATTAAACGGTTTGACTTAGTGCATTGAATCTGATTTGGGTAATTAATCTCTTTAAAATTTATGTTATCAACAGTGTCCGGCTAAAAAATAAACGGATGTTATATAATTCCTATAAAATAGAGATCTTATACAGGGTATTCGATTTGCTGCTTCATACATCCATTCAAATAGATCTTCAGTTTTTCTCCAAATACAAATCTCGATATTTCGTTTCATATCCTTTCGACATCGATATGAATCGAGATTTGACGAATGTATACTACAAGTTGTTTTACGTAACCGGGTTTTAACACATTTATCTTGCATTTGACAAGTTCCTTTCAGACCAAATTGTCCTTTCAATCGATCTTTTTGCACGAAGTTGCGCTTTCATTTGGTTATCTTTCCCAATCCACATCGCTATCCACACCGTCCCCACGTCGCACAAATCATAATTTCTCGCATCCATGAGCAGATCATTATAATCAAGCACTAATGATGGTGTCAATGCATTTGTCACCTATACAGCTCAGTATTGTCATTACCGTAAAATTTCTCCTATTCGAATTTGTAAAGATTCGAAAAATTAAATATAATTTATTTTCTCAAATAATAACAAAAATACTATATTACCGAATGTAGAAAGTTATACAATGGAGTTATAAAATTCGTTTGTAAAAAACCATGACAAAAATATGATAAACACCCGAAAAATTCTGTAAAATTTAGTTTCATGATAACGTGAATAGTAAATAATCGTACGTTATAATTTATTTTACGGGGTTAAAAGGCTTATTTGACGATATAATAAGGAAAGAATGAAAAATATGGATGAAATACAACCCTAATACGTAAATACGGGAAAATAAGGTCTCAATACGAAAATATCGTAATTATACAAAAATGACCTAATCCTAATTTTTCCATTTATTTTTCTTTATGTCAATTTCTACTCCATCTAAATTAAACTAATTACCCACAACTTATCCATTAAAATTATTTTAATTGATTTAATTTTCTATAAATATAAGCTCTCTTCTCCTTGAAAAAACTTTTTAAGAACATAAAAATATTCCTTGTCATGCAAGAGAAGAGATAAGCAAAAAGATAAGAATGAGAGTTTGAGGAGAACAGGAGAATCTAGGGTTACAAGGTGACGAGGATTCTTCACCATTAATAAGAAAAGGTGATCATCTTGTCTAGAAATTTTGTGAAAAATCATACACTTCGTGATAAATTTCAATTTTAATATATATTGAATCCTCACATGTCTAGTTTTCGATAAAGTTGATAGATCATGATTTGAAATTATAAATCTCAAGATATAAATCAAAACGTGCGGATATATTAATCTGTAAAAACTGATTACAGGAATTACTTTGTGACTTGACTTGAAATTACACAAAAAGAGTTAGAAAATAAGCCTTATATCAATAGAAAATCCTTGAAGTCTAGTTTTCAGAAAAGTTTAAAAATCAAGATTTAAAATTTTATGTAAGGATTTATGAATTGGTTAGTGAAGTAAGGTCAAACTGTTTGATCTAACAGAAAATATAAACTTAAATGAATAAATTGTTATTATTGATAATATTTTATGATAAAAATTCTGATTCAATGAAAAGTTTATAGGGTCTATTTTGTGTAAAATTTTACGAAATAATTTTTGAAGCTGTATAGAGAAGTTATAGATTTAAACGTGTCGAAAGGTCATGTTGGACAGAATCCGAAAATGAATCGTTTTGACCCTGAAACAATTCAAAATGTTCACAAATACTTCTAATGATGATAAATACATAAAATCATCATCATGGACTATCAAAATAAGTATCAAAAATTTTTCTCAAAACTTGACACCACCATGACGGTTTTTCAAGAAGTATGAACAAATATGTTTAACTGCATAACGTGAACAATCATTCATAAAGGTGTGTCTTAATACGCATCTCTTCTTATATTATAGGACTTGAAGACGCTGCTTGTTGTCACTTAAGAACGAGACTGAGTATGTGCATGTGAACAACTGTGGTAAAAGATAACGTTTACATTTATTGTGTGTGACGATGCATATTATTATACCGTGAGTATAATAATGTGCATTGAAATCTTTGGACGTAATCACTAAATGTGGCTGACTTAAAATACTGACTGCAACTGTTGTGTGCCGTGTGCTGAATACTGAGTATTGTAGAGCGTTGTTACGTGGTGTTAAGTGTGCTTATGTGATTAGGGTCAATCACTGGTATGCTTGTGATGATAATCGTAAATATCAGATTGGCATAATAATTCCTGAGTGCTGGAACAAAGGATCCAAGCGATCATTTCCTTTTTCTTTTTTACCTTTCTCTCTCGTGTAACCCCTAGTAAGAAGGCCGACACGTTATTGAGTTCATATAGCTCATGACAACTATTTTTCTATATCTCTCCTCTTCTCTTTGTTACAGGAACAAGACTTGGGGAGAAGTGTGATATAAGTTTTAATGCTAGATGTAACTTATGTGTGAAGGGTAATCTGATTCTAAAAAGAGATGTAAATTCCGCAGCGAAGATGATATTCTGAGTAATGATTCAGTGCATCAAAAATTTCTAAACTAATAATATATAAGTGAACTTAGCTTAATTCTTATGACTAATTTAAGATGTATAGTTTTTGTATACCTGAGGCCTTGGGTCCAACGACAATAACGTCATATGTATCTTTAATAAATAATAAAAAATTGAGACGTTACAGAATTATTGGTCCTGAAAGCAACGCGAAAGGTAAACTATACTTTAAATACGAGGATTATAGGTTTTTCTCTTGGTGCCACCTCGATGGAGAATCGATGTCATCACCTTTTGACAGCTACTGTTCAGAGTTGTTGATGTGAAAACAATACAATGATCGGTAAAGTCAAAGCCTTGAAGATTATCGTTGAGTTCTTGAAAATAGCCATTATTTCCATTGTTGCTATAAGTGTATCGCTTTTGTTGTTAAAATGAAGTAATTTCCCTATGTTTGGGTTTGTAGTCGAATCTAATTCATGAAAAATCATTATATTATACATATTCCTATCAGTTTGGTTAATGAAAAGTGTTTTTTAATACCTGATACAAACTGACAAATCTATATTACATTTCTTTGATTGAGTACTATAATTAAATTCTTGTATACTGTAACGTTTTAACAAATTTGACTTGAGGATATAATTTTATATTCTCTCCGTCCCGTAAAATTACAATATTTTTATCCGATCGAAAATTTATGTATGTGTTGAATTTATATTGAATAATATCAAAAATATGATTTATTGTAGTAGCTGTGAGAGAAGTTAGTGGGTGTACTGTATCTGATTTAATATTATTCTTTATCAAATTTAAAAAATATTATAATTTTTATAAATCATTCAAATAAGATAAGTATTATAATTTTCATAAAACGAAGAAAATACTACGTTACGTTTACAAGGATGGGCAGTATGGTGTTGGCTTTCTATATATATTTATATTCTTGTACACAAAATGGAGAGTAGTCCCTCTAGCTCTTCTGGTCGTTCAGAGTTATTGTATGTAGCTGCCCCGAGTTCCATTCCCAATTTTCATCATGTACATATTGTCTTATTCCTTAAATTAATGATCATGTGAAAAATTCTTACTTTTATTCATATTTGTTATAATATGTTAAAATTATGTACTTTCAAGTAGAATGACTTATAATTATATGTCAAAATAACCATTATGATATCAAAATTTTCCATCTTAAACTAGATTGTTGACATCAAAATTTTCATCTTAAACTGATTGATTACATATTATCACATTCAATTGAAAAAATATTGAATTTATCAAGAAAATAAACAATTATTTTACAATATGTTGTTTTTTTCTTTTTTGAAAATATTTTACAATATATTCTTAAATCTTCTTGATGAGAGTACCTAGAATTCAAGAGTTTATTTTAATATCTATTTTTTGTCAAATGCTTAATTTATGTATACTCATCGCCCCCAATGCTTCAAAATATTAAGGGAAAAAATTATGTGTCATGATATATATGTGTTCAGTGAAAAATATTTATTTAATTTGAATCATTTATTTTTTATTGTTTAATCTCAATCATTAATTTATATTATTTTAATCTCAATCAATTATTTATTATTATTAAATTTTTTTAAATTATGATATATAATTCCTAATCCCAAATATTAATCATGTTAAATTTTTACTCATCTAAACAGGAACCCTATAAAATATTTATTGAGTAGTTTTAAAAGACAGTGTCATGATTTCATTGAGGCGAAACATAACCCATGAAGTAGGAACGAGTCCGTGAGAAACCAGTTGCGGTACTCTCTCTCTCTCCCCCAACTCCTCAACTCACACAATCTCCGCACCCACTTTGCCCCGTACTTCCCCTTCTCTTCTCTTCCCCACACAAACATAAACCCAAAAAGGAAAAAAAAATCTAAAAAAAATCCCCAAACGCGTGAACGACTCTCACAGACCCTAATCCGCCACCACCGCGGCACCACCGCCACCGGCGAGCCTCGAGGTGGAGTTCGTGTTTCTCTCCGCGACTTGAAATTGCGAACGAGATACATTTCACGGGGACGATTCGGTGTAGGGATTGGGATTGACGAGTGGTGAGGTTTGGTTCTCGATTTTTGTATGATTTGCCGCTGAATTCGTTTGGTTTATTGATGTTTCGTGTTCTCTAGGGTTTCGCCATTCTCCCCTTTTTTTTTTTTTTTTTGAGTTGGATTTGGTAACAAGATTTGATTTTTGTCATGTTTTGGTTTTCTTGGACTAGTATTACTAGAATTTGGGTAGTAGAGAATTTCCAACGCCGATTAATGTTAATTGAGTTGATTGTAGTCATCTTTGTCATATTTGGTAGTGCAACATGCCAACATGGTGTGGTAGACTTGGAAGTTTGCAATAGCCGATTACGCAGGACAATGTTCGACTGCATATGTTGAGGCTGTTTGCTGTTTTCTGTGGAGACTTTTATAACTGTAAGCTTTCGAAGATGAGAAAAGTTGCAACTTTATGTTTAGCTGAACAAGGCGGGCGTTTGAGTCCTTACGAGGTTTTAACTCTTTCTTAGCTGAAAACTCGATATGCACTACACCATTAGTGTCTGCCAGTCTTGAATGCTGTTTTGTCTGCTTTGTCATACAAATTTTTTTGATATTACCTTCGATTGTTTTTTTCTTTATGCCAACAGTCCTTGATTCTTTCTTTTCTCTAGAGGCTATGAAGGCAAACCGTTATTTGTCTGATAATTCATGTAAAACTTTGACCACGATAGCTGTGATGCAGGGCTTGTTAAGGAGTGCTTTACATCTACATGCTAAATTGATGACTAACCTGTTTTGCTTTTGCTAAGTGCCCATTGTACGTATGAATCAGGGGTTGCAATTCTATTGAATAATATTGATCGTTTTTGTTTTTCTGTTGTTTAATTGAGAGTTAGGATGTGGGTTATTATTCCCATGTTTTCACTCAATCTTTCCACTCACCCTTGAATGCCATTTTAATCTGTTTGGCGTGATGGTTCTTTATAGTTCTATCCTTGCCATGTGTAGCACTTTCAAGTTTCAATTTGGATTGTGCTCTGCTTAGTCTTCTTGTGCTCTAAAAATTCCTGTTTTGGCTCTGTCTTCTGCAGGAGTTTTTACTAGTGTAGTCCGCCTCTCTGTCTTTCCAATTGGCTGAAATAAGAGGCTCAAAAGGGAGAAAGCAATGGGCAGTACATTTAATCCGCAGATTTTAGTTGATAAGCTGACAAAACTCAATAATTCTCAGCAGAGTATAGAAAGTATCCTTTTTATTATATTAATGAGTGGTCTATCTTCAGTTTCTTTTCGAGATGAGATGTAATGCTTAAAGATATGGACTTTTACCCATGAGTCATATTTTGTGAGGCAGCTACTCTTTTTTTGGGTCTAACATGACGCACATTCTTGAACCCCATCCTTAGTTTGGACTTTTATAGAACATAAGGTTGGAGAGAACAGTTGATATGGAAGAGTTTCTGTTAGAATTGAAGTTCAAGTAGGGTTTGCGGGGATAAGCTGATGAAACTTAAAGCTAGGCTCATATGATGTAGAGAATTGTTTATGACCTAATGGGTAATATAGAGGCACTTGTACGGAGAGTAGTAAACCATGTGAATTGTGAGACATTATGTACTCTCATCATCCTGTACTTCACCTAGCTTGTGAGGTACAAGAAGCGATTTATCTTTGCATCAAAATGCTGCCTAAGCTGCCTTTCCCTCAATGGTAACATTACTCTGCTAGGGTCATTGTCTTAAATCTGCATTTAGTTAGGCGGGGGGTTTTTTTTTTCTTTTTTGGGGGGGGGGGGGGTAGTTTGTCGATGCCTTTTGACTGAAACAAGTGTATACGTGGCTCTAAAAATCTTAATTCTTTCTTCCTTCACTTTTGAAGTGTTATCCTTAACTTCCAATAGCTCTTTCACATTGGTGTATCTTCCATATGAATAAAGCGAAACAAGTTGTTGAGACATGGGATAAACAGTTCCATTGCTCCCCGTGTGAACAAAAATTGGCTTTCCTGTATCTTGCAAATGATATTTTACAAAATAGTAGGCGAAAGGGAGCTGAGTTTGTTGGGGAGTTCTGGAGGGTATTACCAGAGGCTCTTCGAGATGTGATCCGCAATGGCGATGATTTCGGTAGGAATGCTGCATTGAGGCTGGTAAGCTTCCCCGATGTTCTAAAATTAAAGCTTTCAAGGGCTGTTTTTATGTTTGTTTGTGTCTATACACAATCTTTTTGCTCGATTTGTCATTGCTAGTATTTAACTCAAAAATTGTTATCATGACCTATCAAGATGCTCTAACGTGAGCTGCTCAACGAAAACACAACTCTTGTACTAGGTCTGTTTGTGGTCCGTGCTTCTGATATCTTACGTTCCGGGGTACTACTTTTTGCATAAGAAATATCAAGTGAGGCATCAATGCTAGATTCTTATTATGTTTTTGTTGCCCTAAGTGCCACTTTATCATCTTATGTTGCCTGCTAAGTACAACTCATGCTTATTTTCTTGATACAGATTCACATATGGGAAGAGAGAAAAGTCTTCGGCTCCAGGGGGCATATTCTGAAGGAGGAGTTCCTCGGAAGGCCGCCAGAGAACAGTTTAAAAAATGTGAAGCAACTCGGTGTCAAACTTGTGAGAAAAATTTTACTTTTTACCTGGCTTTATTGCTACTATTCATAAGAGTTTCTCCTAGTCGCTTCATTGCTGTATCTTTCTTCCACTATGTAACAGAGACCCTCTGCTGGAGCTATGTTGGATAAGATCGTTTCGAGTTATGAACTCATTTATGGAGGTCCGCTGGATGAAGATGTTGTGTTGGGGAAATGCAGGAATGCAATAGGCCATTTGGAGAAAGTAGAGAAGGATATTGGCACTGATATGAATGCAGGTAGCTTTCTTCCGAATTTTTGTTTATGTCCGCTTCTTCATGATCTCTACCTGATACTTGCAGTCTGTTTTTTGCTCCTTTTCCTCTTTGGATCAGAAATAATGATCAATGTTCAAGTTTGACATTGCATTCCAATTAACAGTGGTCATGAGGGTCGAAATTGAAAAGTTCAATAGGATGAACTATTTTGACAATGGAAGAAAGCTATACAGTTGTTTTATCTCCTTTTAATTTCAAAGCTCTCGAGTTGCCTGTCTCAATCTGTTTTTTTCCCTGACTGTTGTGGATGTCCAAGCAGGGCGTTTGCCTGGAGTTGTCAAGGAGTTTCAGGTGCAGCATGGTGTTCTAAGAGAGAGCATGGAACAGCTCTCTGCAGTCGAAGCCTCTAGAGCAACTCTTGTATCATATTTAAGAGAAGCCCTTAACGAGCAGGTTGGTTTATTACAAATTAGGAATGTTGAAATTTGTGATTTTTTCTTCTTCTTTGTTTTGTTTCATGTTTCAAGTGTTCCAAGTTCTTCCATTGTGAAACGTTAGTCTGAGATATCAATTTGCTGTTGTTTTCAGGAGTTCAAGCTGGACCACATCCGAAATCTACTCCGGGTAAGTACTCTTTGTATGTGAAGAGTTATGCATGTCACAGGCTTAAACCGTTTTCATAATAATACGTAAATAGTTATATGCTCATTCCAAATACCAGTCAGCATTCATCAAGTGCGATGAAGAGCTTATAGGCCGGTTTGGCCCAGTTATAAGACTTGGACTTTGATTTTTGCATACTATCAGTCTATCACAGGGTATATATGAACCTTATGCTTTCCTGCTCCGGTTGCAGGTTGCTCATCTTCAGTCGGAGCAGGCCGCTAATGTATGCCAGCAGTTGCTAAATTCAGACAGTGAGCAGTTGCTTAATGATCAAGGACTGCAGGAAGCTAGCAATTCTGCACCTCTAGGGTTTGTTCCTGAGGATCACCAACAGCCTGCTCCAGTCGTATTCCCAAGGCAGCCGCCATTTGCCGAGGCAGGCTTGGAGGAAGAACGACGGAAGTCTGCTGCTGCTGCCGTGGCAGCCAAGCTTACCGCTTCCACCTCCTCTGCAGAAATGCTTACTTATGTCTTATCTTCTCTCACACAAGGCGGCATAATTGGCAACACAGTTAATGAATTGCCGACCAATTATCCCCCTGAGAAGAGAGCAAAGCTTGAAATTGATCAACCCTACGAGCCGCCTCCCAATCAGCAGCAACTGCCGCTACAACCACCTTTTCCACCAGCAGAACTGCTCCGTCAGAACTCTGTTGGCAGTAACCAGCCTCCAGCTTCTGATGAGCAGCCGCCTCCACCCCCATCATCTCCTCCACCACCGCCTCCCTTGCCGCCAATGCCACCCTTTGCAATGCCTCAGTTCATGCAGACTGCTGGACTGATGATGCCTGGCGGACCACCCTACAACTTCAATGGAGGCCAACAGCCGGGGCCTCCTCTCTCCAATTATCCTCCAATGGGTCCCCCGGTGTCGGGGATCTCTCCTTATGCTCCTCCTCTTCAAAACCCTTACCAGGGTTTCCCCGGATCTGACATCGGCTTCTACGGTCAGCCGTCGTCCTTGCCTATGGCACCGATGTCTCGCCAGTAGAGTTTCCGGGTGTGTCCCGGGGAAGTGGGTGGTGCCCTTTTGTATGAATGTAGTTGGTTGCTGGATTAGATGTTTTCCTAGTGTTTGTATCTTTGCATAGTATCTTAGACTTAGAATGAGACTTCTGCACATAAATAGTCACTGAGAATGTTGTGTAGTAGTATCTTCTTATGAGATTGAACTCTTTGAACTTATAGAATTATGGAATTCGGAATGCCTGAAGTATGTTGGATTTGATCTCTCCCTTAAATGACCTCGTCATCTTGACAATTACTGTTGTTCGAGGGTGGAGAGGGGAATCACTGCACCCGGCTTAACGGTTAGCTCCTGCTATGGATGTTGGTTGGCCTTGGACGGGGAATATTTGCTGATGTATGTATCAGCGTTTGGTTATCGGTACAAATGTGTCAGCCTGTACTGTAGTCTACATCGGCATCGGCATCACTAATGTTCATATCGCCTACAATAGAATTAGCATCCCGAATTACTATGTCGTCTGGGGGAGTCGGTGTAGTCCTGGATAATCAGTTATCCAAGGTGACGGTTTCTTTTGATAATACAGGAGATCAGATCTTCCACTGTAGGGAGATGCGATACCAGTTACCACTATAAGCTCGGAGGGAATTCTTGTCTGAAAATATTGAAGCCGTTGCACAATTTTCTTCTTTAGTCTTGTCTAGTTGTGATCATGTTCGTTTTCTTGTTTCCAAATAATGCACTGTATTAACAAAAACATAACTTTAACAGTGCCGTTCAATCTTGGAAAAGGAAGTTTTAATCAGGCGATGCACAAGAGATCATCCATAACATCCTTCGTTTTTGGGATACGTGGACCACATGGAATTCTACTCCCTAAAAAAAGTGAGAAATTCATTTGTCCTTGAGTTGTTGCATGTGAAAGGTGCCCTAGGAATAGAATAACGAAAAGGTAAAGGGTAGTCAAAGAAGTACAGAGATTCAACTATTGTTATCCCACGAGCATGCTTAGTCACTACACCCATATGGAGTATATAACATGTTGCCCATGAGACTCGGCTTTTTTTGGGTATAGTTCAAGTAACAACTCAAGGCGGACAGAAATCGAGACCGACCATAACCAACCGGCAACCGACCATAACCAACAACGATAACGAAGGTTTTAGTTCGTCCATCGCAGAGGCCACGTGAAAACGTAATTGATATTTTCATTCCAACAACAGTTTTATTAGTTCTGTCCGGCAAGTTATCATAGTCCAGAGTGCTTAAACTCAATAATTATATGTTATACGAGAATGTCGTTGGAACGATAATATCAACTGAGCCACCACCAATCCGCGACAAACTATAGGTTCTTTACTCAAGTAGTAGGAGTAATTTTCTGATCGTTGGACACAAGACACAAAATCACACAACAAAGTGCAAAGCAAAGGCAGGGAGACAAAACAAGGACAAAAGCAGCACTTTTGTGAGCTCCCCAAAACTACCTGCCTGCAAATGCCCCTGCCATTCTTGTCCTTCACTTGCTTGCTTCAATTTTATTTTATTTCTGTATTTTTTTATTGGGTTTCCGGCATTCTTTTTCTAACTCACACAAGTACAAGCACAAGCATAAACACCAAGGCAAAAGCTCACGCTTTAGACATAAAAGGGATTGTATATGAATAGATCATTAGTAGGTTTCGTGTTCGTTCGCATGAAGAAGCAAAGTTCTTGTTGTTGACGAGGTAGGATTGAGAGTACCTGGTCGGAAATTTGATTTTTGATGCGATCTAATCTAGAACCAGAATACTGACGACCTGATGGTTTGAGTGGTATTAACAATATTAAGTATATCGATCATACATAAGATCTCGAGTTCAAGTCTTATGAATATAATTGTTGGTTTTGGGAGAAATTAACTCACCCTTAAGTTGCCCACCGCATGAATTCGAGCGAGTTCCTTTCACAAACACATACCCCTCTTATCGTTCTTGCATCTTACAAAAATTCCTAATCGCCTTCGACTTATACGCACCCTGCAATTAACTATAACGTAGCAACATCACGCGTCTTACATGAACAACCAATCTTTTCCTTATCACCTTTGAACGAATAACAAGAGTGTTGATGCTGTTGATGTTGTTGTTGTACCATTCTTTTAACAGTTATTTTTTGAACTGAACTTGCTAATCATGCAAGCAGAGCTGTTGTCCTGCAAAATAGGCAAAGATGAGCCATTGATTCTCTTTTTTTGACCTGCTGACTCATAACCCAACCTCTCAATTTACTTTGCTGACGACTTCTTGCTCCCAACTTTGCTACATCCAATTAATTTAACAATAATAGACATTTTTACTGTTGTATGATGATTTATGTAATGCTAAAAGGGATGCTAATGACGCCGAGTTCCATGAGAATGTTTCAAATCGGAAGTTAAAAGGTTATGGAGAATAGCAGAGGTGCATTACGTTCATGAACCACGTACTTCGGAATATTGGTCACAGGTGAACCCGTTGAACTGATCATTGAACTTGAGGAAATATATAGTTGATCAACATCAACCTATGATAAGTAAAGAACTCTATGGAGGGGTTCACTCGTAACTGTGTCGTGCAAGAGTCTTCTACGCTAACGACCCAAGGTATATTCGTCATAACTAAACTATATAAGCGAGACCCTCTTGACTATGCGAAGCCTTTCAAATGAAAATGGACCAAAGATCATATCATAAAACAAACATAGATGGGTATTTAACTTCAAAACAAAACATATCTATGGAGGCGGTCATATGCAAATTACACAGTCAGAGTCTTATGCTAAAGAGTGAAAGTCTCGAGGATTTAACCAACATTCAGTTTTAAGTAACGATGTCAATAAATCACAGATCAGAGTAATTATTGGAATAAACTTAAAAACAAGCGTGAGAATCTCGAAAAGAACAGAAGAAACCGAAAGATGATCTTTACTTATCCTTATGTGCCAGTATAAATAATCCAGCAGGCTCTCTTTGCATGACTTGACTGCTCTATATCCACTTCCCATTTTTCCTCCCCAAAACCATCTCCTTCATCTCCATCAAACACTTCTTGCTCAAACACAAAGAATAACATAACCAAGAGAGATTTGATCATGCATTACCAGGCAAATTCATGGGGAGCAGCGGCTGCAG
Source organism: Drosera spatulata (assembly GCA_035668315.1). NCBI lineage: Eukaryota > Viridiplantae > Streptophyta > Magnoliopsida > Caryophyllales > Droseraceae > Drosera > Drosera spatulata. The sequence continues at coordinate 12,915 of JAOVYX010014689.1, forward strand.
CCACGGAGAGAATAGAGAGGCTTGTATCAGAGAGTCCTGTGGTAATATTCAGCAAGAGCAGCTGTTTCATGTGCCATGCCATGGAGAAGCTGTTCTGTGGCATGGGCGTCAACCCAAGCATCTATGAGCTCGAGGACAGTGAGCTCGAGATGGCGCTGCAGCAGGTGGTGCTTCAGAGGATGGGAAACGGCAGTGGCTCCTGCGGGCTCCCTGTCGTGTTCGTTGGAGGGAAGCTGGTTGGGGCCATGGATAGAGTCATGGCTTCTCATATTAATGGTACCCTTGTTCCCCTCCTCAAGCAGGCTGGCGCGCTCTGGCTCTGATAACGAAAATTTAGCATCGATTAGTGCATGATCAGCGCTCTCTCCATTTTTTAGACTCGAAAGAGAAGAGAAGAGAAGCTGAAATGGCTACTATTTAGTACTAGGTAATATATATAGCTAACTAATTTGACATAGAAGTCGCCTCGGCATTATATCATGTATGCCTCTGGACCTTAAGTTTTTGGGTCCGTAGCTAACCTGTATGGGCGGTTCTGGTAAGTCTCAGACCTCCTCGGATTTCCTCCATAGAACTAGGGGTTGCCCTGCTTTTCATCTGGGTTGCTGCTGTTTGTGTATGTGTTCTTGGTGGAAAGATATCATGTAATAGTTCATGTACTACAAAAACCATTGTCAATGAAAAGAGCTACAAAAATCATACAGTTTCCTTCCAAGGTAGATGCCCATTATGTTCTATATTGATTAAACCTATGAAGCAACAAGCTTGATCTATTGATCAGACACCCGTGTCAAGAATATCTCGATTTGAGGTTCAAGTCTTGATGGAGTCAGTTCTCACACTCCGACAATAAGGTTCAATGCGGGATTCATCCCCGATTACAAGAAGGTGATCTATACATGAATGAATGAAATTGATCTAGGCATGATGTCTCGCATTAGGGAACATCGTCAAACTATTCTTCTTGATTACTACTCCCACAAAAGAATCATGCTTGGTGCTGTCACTTGAAATCGACCAAAGGCCAACAGCAATTTCAGCTAACATCCTCGTAGCTAATCGTTCAACTACCTATTTACATCATTCTAATTCCAAACAACTACTAACCAACATCGAGGCTTAGATTAACGATTTCTCCCCGAAACTATCTAATCCTACACAAAATTTGCATGAACGAAGCACAACAAAGGCTTGAACACTTAAGACAGGGTCATCAAAATTGGCCAAATTCTAATAAGTAGGGGTCTGAGAGAACGAAGCACAACAAAGGCTTGAACATTTAACATTTTCATACTACTGAATCTGAAGTATAATCACTGTCCTCACAATGCAATTTGATAAGCTTGTTATTTTCTTTGTTTACAGCAATCGATCTAGCTGGGGTCTAAGTTCCTCCTATCTGTGAGTCACACTATGGGGAGATTCAGCAGAGCTACGACTCTTTGTCTAAATTAGTAAACTCAGTCCCTGGGTCGTGTTGCAAATATGATTAGAGTTAGCTCCTAACATGAAAGGGCTATTAATTTCTGCTAACTCGGCAGTCTTATAGTGCACCAGGTTAACCTCATATTTAAAAGCTATTCTGTCATGAAGGTGTGACTTAGGTGTTGTGCAGGTGCTTGGACTTCAATCCAAGCAATAACATATGATGGAGGTTATTAAGGGATGGAAGCAGATAACCAATGGCGTCTATACTAATCTAGATATGTTCGTCCAGGAAAGTGCTCGTGAATGAGATCCCAAGGGATCACAAACTTTCTAAGCAAGGCAGTTTTGGTGTGACATGTCCTCTGTGCAAATTCTAGCCACCAAGAACTTATTCCAAGCGTTTTTCATGATGATGGATTGTAGGATCACTTGCTTCTTGAGGTCCGATTATCCCGCATAAAAATTCTAGGCATCCTGTAGTTGTTAACTTATTAATGAATTCATAAACTTACCCAGATAAATAATACTAACGAAATGAACATTCAAAGAACAATATACCTGACCAGATTAAATATACCTCTAAGTGACAGCGGACAATTTCATCCATACTGCTGCCATCCTCACACACTGCGCATTTGGTGGTTGATTAAGCAACTACACTGACTCACAGGTAGGGGTAGCACAACAGTGTTTTCTCCGACGGCATGTCAGCGACCGCCTCTTCAAGAATGATGCAAGCTCCTATATTCAGGACACGCTCAAACCAAAACATTGCAAACCTTCCTACCCATATCCTTCTTCCAGCAAATGTTAACAATCTTTGGCTCCTTAGTACGACCCATCTTTGAATTGAATCTGCTGGTCGTTGCTATTGGCCTTATACGCTCGATATCAGAAATGGACTGAGGATGACAGACAATCATGTATCCCTAGCAATAGCCTCGATGAAAACATCATCCTTTTTAACGTCCCAGAACACGTACATTGCCAAAGTCACGAATCGAAATCAACACCCTAATTCGTCCTGAATGTTTCTCAACATAGTATCAGAATATCAGACTCGGTCTGGATGTGATTAGTATGTGTCAAGTTGGACTCATCCCAATCTATTTCGCCACTTAACATGAGATGAGTAAATTCTATATTATTCTATTCTAATTCCTGACTATCCTGTTCATGACGGTAATATCTAAGATGTTCTTGTCATCATATACGTGATAACGGCAAATACCATAAAACGAATGATATTCGGAGATTAATTCTGTCCATGACGATAATATCTAAGACTTTCTTATCGTCTCATTCGTGACGACAATATTTTTCGTAAGGTTCCATTTCCTATAAAATTTAGAATCGCATCAAAGTCAAACACGGCGATTTTCCGAGTCCGCCGAATTCGGGCGAAGCGCGACGCGATGCGACTCGAATCGCACCGTCCTGATTCCTCCGGCGACGATGTGGCGGCGGAGATGCTTGTAACGATGCTATCACAAGGTACGAAACTAGAATTCGTAAGATACTGAGAATGGTTGAGCAGGAGAGAAACCCTCGAGATTGGTGGTAGATGGAGCAAACAGATTTGAGATCGGCAGGGGAGAAACCCTAGAGTTTCATCTACTCCTTCCGTTGTACTCCATCCGCCTCATACTCCCTCGGTTTTATAGGACAACGTTTTCTTAATTGATTATCCTAAAAAAAAATTATAATTTTTTTTGTCAACCTTTTTACATAAAAAATATCAAATCAATCTTATTTGTTAAAATATATTTATTATTTTTTACGATAAATCTTATTATCACAAAAAATACATTCTTTTTCATTAAAATCTACACAAATTCTAACACTCGTATAAATTTTCGTGCCGAGTCAAAACGTTTCAATAAATATGAGAAGGAGAAAATAATAAATGTCACAAATTGAATGGTACAAGATTTTATGTGTGTTGAATTTTTATAAAATTTGATAAAGAAAAAAACTTGATGATAGTGGGGTTTACTGTAACAGTTATGAGAGAAGATAATGGGTGTACTGTAACTGAATTTGATTAATTTTATATTTTGTTTAGATAAAAACTTTTCAAATAGGGTATATTGTAATTGTTATGGGACATCCAAAAAAAAAATAAGTGTTATATTTATTATGGGATAGAGGGGATAATACTATAGTCATTTTTCGATGTAAACTTTGTCTCGGGGATTGTGAGAGGATCAAATATTATTTTTCATAATTTTTTTGTGAACGAGTATCATTTTTGTTTCCCGATCCATAAAATTATTTGATCCTGTTTCATAAACGGATGAAACAAAAGTAGGAAAAAAAAACAATATCTATTTGTGTTTCTTATTTCATTTTAGCATAATATCTAAGATCCCAGCTACAAAAATTCTCTCTTTTTTTATAAAGTGATCTACTATTAGATTTTGTTGTTGGTTTTATATTTCTAATTGGTTTTGGTTTTTATAGTTTTGGGTAGCAATACCCAACAGTCCCGTATGTACTTTAATTATAGATCAGTAATGTAATTTGTTTCATCGTAAGGACAAAAACTGAAGTTTCTTCAAATAAGTATTGAATATTAGAAAAAGTTCAAATATTGCATCTATTTTGAAACGGAGAAAGTATATGAATATCGGTGAGGAGATTATCTTAATGTCATAAGATTTGAGGAAGACAAAATATTAGGGGTCTTATCCTTGTCGCCCCGCAAGACATTATTTCTTATTGTGCCCTTCATGCGTCGGATCTTTTTCAAAAAGAAAAAAAAAAAAACTTTCATTTCAAGGCCGATTCAAAAACGATGTATTTGAAATCAGACGACTAGAGGAGTTAAGTAGAATTCACAGTGATGATTGTCGGGAGTCCTCCCAATCGCTACTGTTAAATAATCAAGGGTACTTGACGTACTAACATGTCGTCAAGAATCAAGCAGCGGAATAATGCGGATCTGCGTGAAGTTACAAGCCTTCTTGATTTTATCACACGATCGTACTCCTCTTGTTCGTCGATGCTACACCGTCTTTTACTCGTGCGTTCGCTCGTCTCAATGGGATCGACGAATTGGCCACTAGAATTACTCCGTATGATTCCACGTTCACAAATCTTAGAGGTCGTAGGTGATTCTTGTCGAGATAGGTTGGACAAAAAAGAGCATAGAGATATGTTTTTCATCATATATTGTACATCTGTCTCAAAACATATTTTATAAAAAAAAAATCAGATTTGATTCCTAATTCACGGTAATGATAATAATTAGAATTCAAATAACAAATATTCAAATTCTTAATATATGATCATGTCATCCATGACATATGGGATCATATAATATTAAATTCCAACTACTGCCTTTCCCTCTCGGGAGCTCCCCGTGAGTCCTCTTCAAGCAATTTGATCATTCCAGTTTCTATTTCTAGGTTGTTTTTGTACTTTTATGATCTTGTTGTCATAAGCTCGGAGATTATTAGTTTCATCGTGTTGAGGGAGACAGAAAGCGTGATTGCTCGTCACATTGCTAGCTTAAGGTTTTCTCAATGGCTGTGAACTACATTGCCCATTCGGGTACATCCCTATCTCTGTCAAGTTTGCCCATGCTTATTCGATCTTAGGCTACTTCACCCATGATCAATTGATTTTGAGTTAAAATCAAGAGGTTTAATAACGATGTCTTCCTTTCTTATTTATATTTGAGTATGTTACAATACTAAGATTAAGAGAATCCAGTAAAAACCAGCCAAATGTTTTATTCTTTGATTTCTCCTTTGTGTGAGCGTCATAAATTTCTTACAGGATCTGCCATCAACGGTGAAAATAAAAAGGACTGGACTCACGAGTCACATGTCTTTGTTTGCTGTGATAACTGTAAATATTTACTCCCAGCTCAGATTCTCACAACTACCATTTCCACTATTCGTTCTATTGATAAATTTTAGGGTGAGGTGAAGACATACATCTCGTGCCATTATTTTACAGCAAAAGTTCTTATACATCCAATCCTATTCTACTTTGAAATTCAGAGTTTTGATTAGATTATCGCATAATCTCTGATCAAAATGTGACATCGTCACATGTCGGGACTATAATGTTGCACGATCGCTCTAGGCTAGACTTCCGTCTACAACAAGATTTGTCACGAGTCACGCAAGAGAGCACGTTGTGTCCAGCTACACCCCAGAGAGAGAGGTTGATCATCGAAAATCACGATCAATCCCACCTCGATCAAGTGTATGAGTAACAGATCAAATTCATCCCTTCGTCTTTCCTCAGCCCACATACACGAGATAAATGTCAAATGCTGTATTTTACTAGTAGGGACCAAGTGTCAGAATTAATTTGTATCACACTAAAGTTTCACCAACCACTTTTCATCCCCCCCTCCTCACCCTCTTCCTACAAGACCCCTGAATCATCACATTATCATCACTCTATCATCATTGGCTACACAAACCCTGTAAAAAAAACAAGAAGCCTATCTGCTATCTGCTCCAATTTTTTGTAATCTTCCTGCTACAGCCACTGCAGCCAAGCTCAGTGCAGTTAGCCATGAGATCATCATCATCATTTGGAGCCATGGCAACTCTGCACATTGTGATTTTCTCTCTTTTGTTGTTGTATCGCAGAGCTGAACCTGCAGTTCCAAGGCCAAGGGAGCAGCCAATTGAGCCAAGAGCCAATTCGCAGATCACTGTCATGGGCATGGTGTACTGTGATATTTGTTCCAATGACAGTTTCTCTAGGCACAGTTACTTCCTTCCAGGTTATCCTCTTGACTCATATATTTTCCTCAAAAAATAAAATAAAAAATGTTCGCATGTGTTTTTGTATGTAATTAGTGTGTTAGAGGACATAAGTAAATAATCTTTTAGTGATAAGATTGTGTATATCTCGTTCTTCTCAAACTCTATTCATGACATGATTAAATGAGGAGTTGTTGTTGTTGTAACATCGCCTAAGCGACTGAAAGTTGGGGTTGAATGATTATGTTGCACAAGTATTTTTTAATATCGGAATGTTTAAATTGTACCCTCTATGAAAGGCACCTGCGTGTAACGTGCCTAACAGGCGTTTATAAGCCCTCTTGACAAACAATTATGCTACATATTAGTTATAAGCCTGTCTGGTTGGCTTTTAAAGATAGACAATGCTTCAGCTCAAGGCCAAACCTTGGAAAGGAAATTAATTAAACGTGCGATGCCACCCTGCAAAAATGAGAGATGACTTTCACCAAAATGAACACTGTAAGTCCTATTAATACTAATTATAAGGTTGTTGGAGCCGTGGTGGCCACTACAACGACTGGTTCTGCAAGCACGTTGAACTTGTTGGCGTGAGAAGCCATTAGTGTTGTAGTTGTTACTTAAATTTCGATGATTACATGTATAAGACAGTGATATGGTTTGGTTTGGTTAATCTTGATGACTGTACTATCAATATCATTGACTGAATTCCAGTTAAATGTAAATCTGTTGGCTGAGACCTCAGGTGTCCAAGTGAAAATAGACTGCAAATTTAGAGCTATCTCAGCCGCAACAGCCGAGGAAATATCGTTCTCCGTTAACCGAACCACAAACAAGCTAGGAATGTACACGCTCGAGGTACCATCAGTTGAGGGCATACAATGTGCAGGAGAAAGCGCTGTGCAGTCAGTGTGCCAAGCGAGCTTGATGGGAAGCTCGTCTTCCCGGTGCAACGTCCCGGGGCACAGAGCGACGTCTGATCAGATCTCGATCAAGTCTAGGCAAGATAACCTTTGCATATATAGCCTCAACGCTATGACTTATCGGCCTGCGCGCAGAAGCCAGGCGTTGTGTGGGAACTGAGAAGTAGAAAGCTGTTGGGATCTCCAAAACTTATGTTTGATGTATCTTGTTGACTGGATTGATCTTTGGTTGGCTTGTTGCACCATTTGGCTTATTTGGCTCATTGCTTTATTTGTGTCGTTTGTGTAGTAATCTTGTAAAAGCACTGTTGCAACAGGATGAGTTTTTTTGTTTGAAGTTGTCATGTAGCACCACTTGACTCTGCTATCAGAACTCGGATCCTCTGCTAATGCTATATAAGGAGGATAGCCCAGCTGCACAGATGTTGTGCACTGCTCTCCGCGGTCGGATCTAAAAGTTGCCCTGTTTTTTCTTTTACATTTTAGTCCTTCGATGAGATCGGTGGAGACAGGTGCACAAGTCCTCTATTGTTCTACTTTGTGTTGGGAGGATTACCACAAAAACCCAGCTTATGCCGGATTAATGCAACGGAATTATCTGTAACGCCTCGAAATCCAATATGTCCGGCACGTGACGTTATGTCATCATAGATTCACTCCATGACAAGGCCAAGTAACCCAAACGGGTCTGTAGGTATAGAAGATAAGGAAAACTACGAATTCATTATCATTATAAATCCAAATGATATTATGCTAACCCAAATTACATTATATTACCTCATAAATACATTGTTCAAATATCTACAAGTATTTTCCAATCAAATTATTTCATGTAGCGTTTATTACATATTAAACAGTGAGGTAATTAACTACATGCATGAAATCTCACTCTAGCGCTTCAGTATCGTCCTGTAATGAATCTGCAAATAAAATACATAACCAGTGAGTTAAAAACTCAGCAATCAAAAATATATGTATTCGATTTGTAGGGTACTCCCCCGACTATGGCGATCGATGAGTACCTGTAAAATATTTTCTCGTAGTCACAAGAAAATATAGACGCCATATCAAACTATACGCGTAATGATAAGTTATATGTCTTTGTCCTCTTTTATAGTTTTTTTTACTTATTTAGTCATCGCAAGTCCGCGTCCCGACGTGAATGATAGAACTCAATTAGGACAAAAAAAGAAGAGAGATTTTTGAGATATAGACACTGATTTGGGTCAAGTTCTCGATTACATATCATCCATCAAAATCATTTGAAAACCCGTTCTCTGTTGTGAAAATGTTTCTATTTTTCATAAATACTATGCATGATTTAGGTTCGCGACCCCCAAAATCACTACGTCTCTTGCGTGTATTTCGGTTTGTTAAACCCTCACTTACACGCAGAAGGTCCCCCTGCAGATGGCAGTCTTACACCCAATCGGTCGATGTTCTGGTCAACGACTTCTTATCACTGCGCATACGAAGAGAAGCACACTTGTTCTCTTACTAACTAGATTTAACGTCTTACCCAGTCAAGTCTACTTTGAATACTCGAAGAGCCAAAGAACCTGATCCCGAAGAATTCACCGTATGACCTCATCGATGACTACGGACTTGTTCGGTTATCTTTAGTTTGTTATAATATTTGTTATAGTGTTCCTTAAATCCACACTTCCTTTATCGTTAATCATAGTCATTACAGAGTTTACCCACTATTCTTCTGCATTTCTGTCTTACATGATATTACGTCATATTAGATGTATTGTTTGGTCACGAGGGCGTTTGCTTCATATTAAATATCCCGACCTTTGAGACAGGTGACCCGGCCTCTGGGACGGGTGTTCCAGAATTCTGTCCATTATGACCTTTCGGCGTATTTAACTCCATAACTTCTCGTATATAAATTCAAAAATTATTTCATAAAATTTAACATAAAATAGACTCTATAATCTTTCCATAGAGTTAGAGTTCTTATCATGAAGCCTTATCAATAATTCCAGTTAGTTCGTTAAAGTTTATCATTTTTGCTAGACTGGACAGATTGACGTTTGTTCACTAATCAACTTATAACTCATTGCATACAACTCCAAATTAAGATTTACAAATTGTTCTGAAAACTAGACTTAAAGAGGTTTCTAGTGATATAACACTCATTTTCTAACTTTACTGAGTGATTCTGAATCAAGTTACAAAGCCAGTTCTGTAAACAGTTTTTACAGATTGACATATCAAAACATTTTAATTTATATCTTAATATTCATAATTCCAAATCATGATATTTTAAATTCATTAGTAACTAGACATATAAGGGTTCAACATATATTAAAATCAAAATTTATTTTAAATCCTATAATTTTCCATTCACACATAAAAGACAGAACGGATCGGAATGGGTTTTGGTTACCTCTCGAGCATTTTTTACGTTTGAGACTTTGTTTGATGATAACTCTCATCCTACACGTTGGATCTTCACACCGTTAAATGTGTCGGGTTCCTGACTTCGGCTCGATCATCGTGGTAGTCTTGGATTAGAGATCCGCTTAGTCTAGAGTAAGATCCGATCAAAGTAGTGTGAGTTTTGAGGTGATAATCGTGTGTATAGAACTTAAACTCGTGATAACTTGTGATCCGGAGATCGGATTAACATACTGTTCGTGGTGTTGGATCTCTTGATTCGTCCTCTTCGTTGTGACTATCAATCCCACTGATTTTGATGGAGTATGAAGATGGTGATGTGATACAAAGTATATGTGTTATGTGAGGAAGAATGTGAGTTTGTGAGAAATGAGAGAATGATGATGAGAAGAGAAATTGAGTGAAAGATTGATGATTGAAAGAAGGTGGAAGTGGTTGTGGTGGTGGTGGTGGTGGTGGTGGATGATGAGTTGGAGGTGGTTGTGGTGGGAGGTAGTGAGTGGAAACGATGAGTGGAGAGTTATGAGTGGGATGTGGTGTGGATAGTGAGTGATTAATGAAATAAAGAAAAGAGTGAGTGGTGGTGGTGGTGGTGGTGGATGATGAGCGGGAGGTGGTTGTGGTGGGAGGTAGTGAACGGGTAGTTGTGAGTGAAAATGATGAGTGCAGAGTTGTGAGTAGGATGTGGTGTAAATGGTGGGTGATTAATGAAATGAAGAAAAGAGTGAGTGGTGGGGTGTGGTGTGTTGGGTGTATTTGTTTATGGTAATATGGTATTTCATATATCGTATTTGTAAAAATCTCGTATAATTTTACCTCCAAAAATTATTTCGTTCGCACCATAACGTTCCAAACATTTTATTAGACCATTCTATTGAAGAAAAATATTATTTTTTGAGATTAAAACTTTTACAGTTGTACGGGACTCTTTTAACTCCGTAACGTTCGTTACATGTGTCACACTTTATAATTTTCGTTAATTGTTTTTTTATCCTATTTTATTCTAAACATATACTTAACATATATATATATTCATCCCAAAATTCTCGGGTATTACATTACCTTCAACTTTTAAGAAGTTTCATCTCGAAACTAAATTTAGGCTAATCAGAAAATAAATACGGATATTGCTTCCGTATTATTTCTTCTTCTTCCCATATAGCCTCTGAGGTGACGTGATTCGCCCACAAGACTTTGATATGGGATATTGTTTTATTTCTGAGTCTTTTCTCCCTTCGGTGTAAGATCTCTTGTGGTTGTTCCTCATATGTTAAGCTCTTGTCAACATAATTGGCTCATGTTGAATAATGTGACTCGTATCGGCCACATATTTTCTTAGTTGTGAGACATGGAACACATTGTGAATTGCTTCCAACTCCACGGGCAACGCGAGTTGATAAGCAACTTCTCCAACACGTTCCAAAATTTCGTAAGGTCTAATGGAACGAGGGCTAAGCTTTCCCTTTTGCTAAAATCGTTTGACTCCTTTTGTGAGTGAAACCCTAAGAAAGACATGATCCCCTACTTGAAATTCCAACGGTCTTCGTCGTACATCGGTATAAGACTTTTGTCGATCCTGCGCTGTCTTCAACCGTATACGTATTTGCTTGATGGCTTCGGGCATCTCCTGAACTAACTCCGGTCCTATTATGTTTGCATCTTCAATGTCATCCCAGTAAATAGGTGATGGACATTTCCTTCCATACAGTGCCTCGTATGGAGCCATGCCAATCGAGGAGTGAAAACTGTTATTATATGTGAATTCCACCAGTGATAAATGGTGATCCCATGACCCTTGGAAATCCAAGGCACAAGATCGAAGCATATCCTCTAGAGTTTGTATTGTCCGCTCCGTTTGTTCATCTGTGGCCGGATGAAAGGCAGAGCTAAACTTCAATTTTGTACCAAGAGCCTTCTGTAATCCATGCCAAAATCATGCATGAAACCTTGTGTCTCGAACGAACACAATGTCTCTTGGACCTCCAAGCAACCGTACAATCTCCTTAACATATTCATCGGCTAAACAATCTACACTCCAGGTGTTCTTGATCGGAAGGAAGTGTGCAAATTTTGTCAATCGATCTACTATGACCCAAATGGAGTTCATTATCTTCATCGTGGTAGGGAGTCCTACGATGAAGTCTATAGAGATTGATTCCCACTTCCAAGTAGGGATCTCAAGTGGTTGCAGTAACACACCGGGTCGTTGATGCTCAATCTTGACCCGCTGATATGTGATGCATCTTGCAACGAATTCTGCGACTTTTCTTTTCATGTTGCTCCACCAGAATTTTTGTCGTAAATCCTGGTACATCTTGTTACCATCGGGATGGACAGAGTATGGTGTTTGATGTGCTTCCTCCATGATTTTTCGCTTCAATGTCTCGTCATTTGGTACACACAGACGTCCCTAAAATCTTAAAGAACCATCTTCATGTACAATGAATCCCGACACCTTTCCATTCTATGCATCCTCTTTGAGCTTTTTCATTAGCTCGTTGGCTTGTTGTGCTTGCAAAATTTGCTCCCGTAGTGTAGATTGATCTTGCATATCAGCCAACTTATCCCCTTGAGTTTCCGCTCGTATCTCTATTTCCATTTTTGAGAATTCATCGATAAACTTTGTCTCCGACATTCCCAATATTTGTAGAGATCCCATTGCTTTTCTATCCTTTCGACTCAGCGCATCCGCTACCACATTTGCTTTTCCTGGGTGGTACCAAATGTCCAAATCATAATCCTTCAGTAACTCCAACCATCTGCGCTGTCGCATGTTCAACTCCTTTTGGGTGAAGATATATTTCAAGCTCTTATGATCAGTGAAGACCTGACAAGAGACACTATATTGATTGTGCCTCCACATCTTCAGCGCAAAAACCATTGCTGCGAGCTCTAAGTCATGCATTGGGTAATTTATCTCATAAGGTTTCAATTGTCTGAATGCATAGGCAATTACCTTACCGTGCTGCATAAGTACACATCCTAGACCTTGTTTTGATGCATCGCTGTAGATGCAAAACCCTTCTTTACCAGAGCGCAGTGTGAGAATCGGTGTAGAAGTGAGACGCTTCTTCAGTTCATGGAATGCCTCCTCCTCACACTTCTCACTCCAAACAAACTTGCAGTTTTTCTGTGTAAGCTTCATCATTGGCATGGAAATCTTTGAGAACCCTTCTACAAAGGGCCGATAATACCCTACCAAGCCCAAGAAACTTCTAACCTACGTTGCACTCATAGGTCTAGCCCAGTTCGCTGCAGTCTCGATCTTCTTCGGATCGACCTTAACTCCCTCCCTAGTGATTATGTGTCCTAGGAATGCTACCTCATCCAGCCAAAACTCACACTTCATGTGCCATAAACCTGATGTGCTTGTAGCGTCTCTAGGATAGTACGGAGATGTGCTTCGTGGTCCTGTTTTGTCCTGGAGTAAACCAGAATGTCATCTATAAATACTACGACAAACCGATCTAAATAAGGCTTAAAGCCCCGGTTCATCATATCCATAAAGAACGTCGGGACATTTGTAAGTCCAAATGACATTACCACAAACTCATAATGTCCATAGCGAGTTCGAAAAGCTGTTTTCGGAACATCCTCCGGTTTGATTCGCAACTGGTGATACCCCGAACGAATATCAATCTTTGAATGCATCGGTGCATCTTACAACTGATCAAAGAGATCATCAATTCGAGGCAGAGAGTACTTGTTCTTTATGGTGAGCTTGTTCAACTCACGATAATCAATACAGAGTCTCGCACTTCCATCCTTCTTCTTGACGAACAGGACTGGTGCGCCCCACGGAGACACACTAGGCCTAATGTATCCTTTCTCGAGAAGATCCTCAAGTTGACTTTTTAACTTCTTTAGTTCAGCTGGTGCCATTCGGTACGGAGCCTTAGATATAGGTGCAGCACCTAGTACCAGGTCGATAAAGGAATCTACCTCTCTGACAGGTGGCAACCCGGGAATTTTCTTAGAAAATACATCTGGAAACTCTCGTACTACTGGTATCTCAGAAAGGTCCAACCGCACACCTTTCACTGTTTCTATTCCACATAAGAATCCTTGACAACCCCGCATCAAGAGCTTTCGTGCAGTTAATGCCGACACCAACTGTAGTTCAGCTCTTGTGCTATCACCAAAACTCTATATTTCCTCCTTTGCCGCTTTTCAATCTAATCACCTTTCGCTCACAATCTATTGTCACCCGATAAGTTTCTAACCAACTCATTCTCAGAACAATCCTAAAACCTTGTAAGTCAAATACGATCAGTTCTATCGGAAATTTCTCATCTCGTATAACAATAGGAGCACGAGGAATCATACTATTATACGTTACCACTTCCTCATTAGGTTGACCTATGTATATTTTGTTAGACAAACTTACGGTTTCCATACCATACTTCTCTACCACAGCTTTGGATATGAAGGAATGGGTTGCACCGGAATCAAAGAGCGCATAAATAGTGTGTGAGTATAAGTGGATGTTACCAGCCACTACTGCACCACTTTGGTGAGACTCTTGAGGCTTCATCACATACACCCGATTATTCGGTGGACAGTTCGACGAACCTGGTGCAAGTCGTGATAGTTGTACCGTGGATCGTCCTGAGTCAGTTGGTTTTCTCTGTGTGCTGCCTTATGTATTGTTTCGCTGTGAACAATTGGGGCTGATATGCCCAAACTATTTGCACAGGTAGCATGTAAGACCTGTGGCACAACAGTCTCGCGCCATATGCCCAACCCTGCCATATTTGAAACAGGTGATTTTGCCTGTGCTTCGTTTTCTTGCTCCTGAGCCGGATGCTTACTGCTGATTGGTGTTAACTTTGTTTCCTTGAAAAGTTGCCGACGAACTTCCTATGCTCTTATCCCTGTTCTGGTAAGTTGGGACAGAGTTTCCCTGCCAGCCCCTACTGTTACCTGAGTTGCCTCCTCCACGGCGGAAAGATCCACCACCCTGCTGTATTGTATTCCACTTCCACTTTTGGAATCCGGTTCTGACCCTGAACTTGACCGCCTTCCCAGTTAAGAAAAAAACGCTCCATCTTAATAGCACTACCGTAGACTTGCTGATAACTCGTGAAAGTCATCGGCGCCATCCCGTGTGCCTAGTTCCAATTGAGACCTCGCTGCAAGCGCTTAATCTTCTCCTCATCCGTGTGATAGAATGAGGGTACAAAGTGCATAAGTGCTATTAACTTTGTCGCATATTCATGGACCGTCATATTTCCTTGTTTAAGATTCATGAATTCTCCCTCTTTCTGGGCACGGAGTGACTCCGGGTAAAACCGTTGTCTCAGAATATCTGTGAATTAGTTCCAGCCGAACGCTGGCTCTCCTGCGTAGTTAGCAACAGTGTGCCACTGTGCGTATGTTGGTCCTTGGAGATAATAGAGCACAAAATCCACCCTCATGCTTTCCGGGCACGTAATGGCATTGTATAGTTTTTCAATGTTGAGGATCCAATCCTCGAGCTGTATAGGATCGCCAATACCCGTGAATGACCTTGGATGGTAGGCGTTGAGACGCCGAAGAAACTATTCACGACCAGTTTCACTTCTGGTTTCATTCATCCTTCTCTGTTTGATAAGTTCTTCCACTAGATATTCCACAACCGAGTTCTGTGGTAGAAGGGCTGCTGGTTGGCTATTGACCACCTCGACTTGAGATTGGTTTTCCCCTTGTACAGGTGGAACCTTCTCCTCCGATCCGTTTTCAATAGCCATAACAATGTTATTATCTCTGAGACATCTTTTTCTGTGTCAAACATATCTCATAAGATTCGAATGACATAAATCTCTACGCAGTTCTATGTTGCAATCCTCACACAATTGTAAAACAAAAACTGCATTCGGCTTATGTGTACGTAATTTATTGATGTCTTATTCAGTATTTCACATAGACCATAATCATGTAGGTAAGATACCCACATTATTACACTTACTTCCCAAACAAAGTTGGTTACCCTACTATCCTAATCGATGTCTAAGTTTGCGTGTGAAAAGAGGGTTTTTCACACTTCGGACGGAACGTCGATCTCTGTCACATCCTCATGTTCAAGTTCAAATTCCTCTTCTAAATTGTCCGCCTCTACTCCAGCTCCCATGTTTGTTGGTCCCTCTGTTATTACTCGGAATGCAAACTCTGGCCCTTGATCAAAATCTTCATCTTCGTCCGAGTCAGAAGATTCCCAAGTTCTTCGATTCCTTTATTCGTCATACAAACGTTTGCGACTACTAAAGTTCTTTCGAAACTCTTGTTCCACTATTGCGAAGCTCGCGGTCCACTGGCCATTTTGATAAAAGAGTCGATTAGGCTCTCCATTCCATATGAGCTAGTTATACTTTCGGTGGACACGAGTCCATATATATATCGAGGGTAAAGTCCTCAGAAGAAGTTCGGCTTGAAGCATCGGGTGCTCAAACCGAGGATTCATTGCAATAGCCCATGGTATGTTCTCCACATCCCCACTCTTAACTGGGACTCGAGCAAAAACCTCATCGACCCTCTTTCGTGGTCCGTCAGCCATCCTGAGGATGAGAGATGAGGATGTTAGTGACTCTCGCAGAAATTAATAGCGTAGCGATAAATTGAGGCACTATACATTTTGAGGGAGTTCGTGTTTAATCACAACTCTATCTCTTTGACAAATTAATTCACATTTATTCCTACTCTCAATGCGTGATGCAAACCTATCATTTTTATTTATTTATTTATTTATTTTTGCTTTAATCAAAATCCTCATTTTCCTTAACCTCTAACCTAGAAACCCCTATCTCTGATACTAACCTGTAACGCCTCGAAATACGACATGTTCGGTACGTGACGTTATGCCATCATAGATTCACTCTATGACAAGATCAAGTAACCCAAACGGGTTTGAAGGCATAGAAGATAATGAAAGCTATGAAATCATTATCATTATAAATCCAAATGATGTTATGCAAACCCAAATTACATTATATTACCTCATAAATACATTGGTCAAATGTCTATAAGTGTTTTCCAATCAAATTATTTCATATAGCCTTTATTACATATTGAACAATGAGGTAATTAACTACATACATGGAATATCACTCTAGCGCTTCAGTATCGCTCTGTGATGGATCTGCAAATAAAACACATCACCCGTGAGCTAAAAGCTTAGCAACCAAAAGTATATATATGCGATTTGAAGGGTACTCCCTCGACTATAGCGATCGATGAGTACCTGTAAAACATTTTCTAGTAGTCACAGGAAAATATGGGCGCCATATCAAACTATGCACGTAATAATAGGTTATACGTCTTTGTCTTCTTTTATAGTTTTTGTTGAAACTTATTTAACCATCGTAAGTCCGTGTCCCGACGTGAATAATAGAACTCAATGAGGACAAAAGAAGAAGAGAGATTTTTGAGATATAGACACTGATCTAGGCCAAGTTCTCAGTCACATATCATCCACCAAAATCATTTGAAAACCCGTTGTCTTTTGTGAAAATGTTTCTGTTTTTCATAAATACTATGCGTGATTTAGGTTCACGGTCCAAAATCACTTTCTTCTCTTGTGTGTATTTTGTTTTGCTAAACCCTCACTTACATGTCGAAGGTCCCGCTGCAGAGGGTACCCTTACACCCAATAGGTCGATGTTCTGGCCCAAGACTTCTTATCGCTGCGTATACGAAGAGAACCACACTTGTTCTCTTACTAGTTAGATTTAACGCCTCACCCAGTTAAGTCTGCTTTGAACACTCGTAGAGCCAAAGAACCTGATCCCGGAGGATTCGCTATATGATGTCATCGACGACTAAGGACTTGTTCGGTTATCTTTAGTTTGTTATAATGTTTGTTATAGTGTTCCTTAAATCCATTTTTCCTTTACTGTTAAACATAGTCATCACAGAGTTTACCCACTATTCTTCTGCATTTCTGTCTTCCACGATATTATGTCATAATGGATGTATTGTTTTGTCCCAAAGGCATTTGCTTCATACTAAATATCCCGACCTCTGGGACAGGTGACTCGGCCTTTGAGACGGGTGTTCCAGAATTCTGTCCATTATGATCTTTAAACGTGTATAACTTTATAACTTCTCGTATATATATATATATTCAAAAACAATTTTATAAAATTCTACATAAAATAGACTCTATAATCTTTCCATAGAATTAAAGTTCTTATCATGAAGCCTTACCAATAATTCTAGTTAATTCGTTAAATTTTATCATTTCTACTGGACTGGACAGATTGACATTTGTCCACTAATCAGCTTATAACTCATTGCATTAAACTCCAAATTAAGATTTAGAAATTGTTCTGAAAACTAGACTTACAGAGCTTTCCAATGATATAGAGTTCGTTTTATAACTTTCACTGAGTGATTCTTAATGAAGCTACAAAACCAGTTCTTTAATCAGTTTTTTACAGATTGATATATATATCCGAACATTTTAATTTATATCTTAAGATTCACAATTTCAAATCCTGATATTTTAACTTCATTACAAACTAGACATATAAGGATTAAAAATATATTAAAATTAGAATTTATTTCAAATCCTATAATTTTTCATTTACACATGAAAGAGAGAACGGATTGGAATGAGGTTTGGTTACCTCTCGAGTGTTTTTTACGTTTGAGAATTTGTTTGATGATAACTCTCACTCTATGATGCGTTCTATCGTCTACAAGTCAAATTAATATTTAAGAGCACCCACTTCACTCAATAAATACAGAATTAAATGTAGTAGTGGAACTAGGGGTCGATCCCACAGAGAAGGTTAACTTGATCAGCTGTATAAACTTAAGGTTTGACTATTCTAGAAGTGGGGGGGTTTGTTCAA
>JAOVYX010014690.1:0-31221 GCA_035668315.1 Drosera spatulata
ATCTACTGTTTTAGAAGTCATCCTAGTTGCTTCCCCCAATTCAGGATTGTTGTAGTTCTGACTTGAAAAGGTTTTTTGTGCCGAGGGGCTGATACTTTTCATACCAAAAGGGACCTTAATCATTCTATCCTTGAGTACTGTTCGTGTATCCTTGATGCAGATGTGGGAAATGGAGAAGACTTTTGAAAACACAAGAAATGAGTAAGAGTAGTAATGGAGCTAAGCTGTGGCGTTTCTTGATCTGTCTTTCATCCCTTGCACACTTGCCAGGCAACACAAAGGGTATTTTAAAAATACAATTTTTTTATTTTTATTTTGCTAGAGTTCTTCAATGATTAGTGGCTTTCATTTAATGGAAGGGCTGTGTTTGTGTACACACTTTTGTGATCATCATATGAGCATCTGTGAGGATATTATTTTCTGCTTCCTTTCCTTAAACGCTTTGCTTCTCTTAGTCTATATAAGCATACATTACGATCTTTCTTATCATAGGACAGAAACGATATGTTATCGACATAATCTCGTCACGAAATGGGTTTGAGTACAATGAGATCAAAGTATGCTGCTGGGTTACTTCAGATTGTAGCAGTTCAGTGCTTACTAGTACTCACGGCCTCACAGGATTTCGATTTCTTCTACTCTGTTCTCCAGGTTCGTTATTGGTCCAATGCTTTTGGTATAGCCGGTTTTTGTATTATCCGTGTAATGACAAGAAAATTGTATTTTGGTTTGTGAATTGCAGTGGCCAGGGTCGTACTGCGATACGAAGCAAAGTTGCTGCTATCCGCTAACGGGGAAGCCTGCAACAGATTTTGGTATTCACGGTCTTTGGCCAAACTACAACGACGGATCGTATCCCTCTAATTGTGATACTAGTAACCCTTTCGACTTGTCCAAGGTAATAGTCATTGTCTTGATGATCAGAATTAATATGCAGCATTTGGCTTCAGTCCGTGGAACCTATGTAATGGTCGTGTATAGGTCTCGGATCTGGTAAGCATGATGCAAAGTTTTGGTCATCATTATCATGCCCGAGCAGCGATAACACCAAGTTTTGGTCTCACGAATGGGTGAAGCACGGCACTTGCTCGGAGTCCATTCTCGACCAATATAGATACTTCAAGGCGGCCCTTGATCTGAAGAACCAAATCGACATCCTCCAAATCCTTACAAATGCAGGTAACACCAATGCCAATATCCCTTTCTAGAGGTATAGAATTCCACGGCACGAAAAATTACCAACAGAATCTAGTCTTCTCGTTGCAGGCATTGAACCAAATGGTGAAACATACAGCTTAGGAAGCATAAAAAACGCCATCACAGGCGCTATTGGGTACACGCCTTTCATCGAGTGCAACACTGATGAATCTGGACAGAGTCAGCCTTACCAAATATATCTCTGCGTCGACTCTTCTGCTTCAGGTCTGATTGATTGTCCCGTGTTCCCGAGTGGAAAATGTGGCTCCCGAATTGAGTTCCCTACATTCTGATTTGTGTTCGATGGCAGTTGCTATCCATGTAATGTACCATCTGCACATTCATTTCTATCAGAACATCTCCAACATTGATCTGTAAGATTATAGTTTAGCATCAAAGTTGCAAGAAATCCACAGGCTAGAATCGCAAATTAAAATTTGACAATTAGTAGTCATCTACTGTAATTTGTTGACATTCATGGTCTAATGAACTTGTTAGTGCCTCTTGCTTTTGCTAGTGGGTTTCCCTCCGTGGGGTCCACAAACAAATTCTCCATCAAATTAAGCAAAGAATTTGAGAAGCAACGGGAGAATTCGGACACAGAAAACAGCACCAGAAGAGTTAGAAAAATATCCAGTTTGGGGCTATTTATTTTTTGGGCTAGTTATTTATCCCATTTTTATAACGCAACGAGAGAAAAATACTGAATAATTTTCGCTGTATCACATACCGACTTTTCCCAACAGAACTACAGATCATGACATTCAGAACAGAAGTATATATTGGACATCAGTGAGCCCCATGGTATATTCCACACATATCTGGATTAAGAGTATCACAGTCTTCCATCAGTTTACGACTTGTCCAGGCTTCATTGGCTTCGAAGCTCATCTATAATGTTTCGGATTGAAGTATATGTTCCCATGACTCCGACGACTGAGCCCACAACCAGAATAGAAGCTAAAATAATCAGCTCCAGCCCAAGTTTTCGAGCTTTTGGATTGAGCTTAAGGTGGCATAGACAAGGGAACAGTATGGAAACTGTGACGCTTAAAAATGCGCCGGTGAAGGCCACCACGTAGCCGAAGAACGGTATGGTTAGAGCCACAATAACTGTGCTCAATACCAGCACAGTTCTCACTAGAACGCTGATGAGCCTGTTGTTGCCAAATGGAACGAATCTGCCCTCAATACCAATAGCTAGCGGGGCGATGATTACTGCAAATTTGGTGATCGGATTTATCAAAGTAGTGTAGATCGCCACTTGAGAGCCAATTTTCGCCACTGGCAGGCTCAATGTCACTTGAGATTGCACATTTTCTCCAAACATTAGGTACCCTCCAATCGCCATTATTCCATAGATTATCGTGCTCAATCCAAAACAAATAGTCAAGACCTACAACCAAGATAGAACTGCAATTACTTACAATCACAAACAGTACCATGATTGGAATTCTTATAATCAAAATTACAATCGTGTTCAAACCAATTGATTAAAATATATATTAACAAAACGACAAGTGTATTTATGTACGTAAATATTACCTTTGGGAATTTGCTCCTATCTTTCATGGAATTCTGAATAGTAGGGAAAACGGCATGTCCACAATAGCAGAACGTGTACAAGCTCATGGACGTAGGCAATCCTTTCCAATCAAAGAACATCCCCCTTTGATGAAATCCAACACCATCAAAGGCTCCAACCCATAGAACAGAACACATCACAAGCACCGAAGCTAATACACCTCCGAACGAAACATAAGCGAGCACACCCAAGTTCCTTAACCACGTCGTTGGCAACACGACTAGAGCGGCCAAGATTGTGAATCCTTGCTTATTGCTCAACTTTATGCTAGCGAAAAGCGTGCTGTTTGGAAACAGCTTTGTCAGATTGTCGCCTTCCAGGATCAGAAACTCAACCGCGGCTAGAAACAACTCAAAGTACATGAAGAGTGATATAAAGGCCCTTCCTTTGAATCCGAAGGCTAGGCCGCCGATGTCAGGATATGATTTGATCAGAGGATTCGACTCCAAGCATTTGTGAAGAAGTAATCCAGTGTACCAACAGAGCAATGCCACTATGAACAGAACTGCTAAGCTTAACCATCCTCCTTCTGATAATGCATATGGGATTGACAGTATCCCGATACCTGTCGTTTCAAGATGAGAGATATCAGTTTTGAAACTCTAGGTGAGGTTTTGCACTAGCGTACGCAAGAATATGTTATATGGCTAACTCTATATAGTGAGATTATAATGTCTAGATGATGAAATTTAGCATGTCTTATATTCCACACTACCTAATTAATTAGGAGAGAGTCAGTAATATTATGAATTGTAAATGACTTCATCAACTCATAGTTCAAGTTGTTGGCATGCTATATATGCAAAGCGACGTTACAAAAGGGGGATTTTAGATTTATAATCACCTGCCAAGGTATTGATACCATTGAAACAAGTCCGAAGAAATGTGGCGCCTTGCTTCGATGGTTGCGTTTGGGGTAGTTGAACTTGCCTCTCGATTCTCTCAATTTTCATCGACATTCTTTCCTTGTCTAGCTAGGACAATCGCGGACGCTAAAACAGCTTAAATTTCTATTGCTGCTGGTTATAGAAGTGCATATAGCTTCTGATGCTCAAAATATTTATAGTATGAGCAGTATATATGAGGACAACTGGTGACCCTAGCTAATAGCAGACTCCAATTTATCAGTCCAAGTTCTTTTCAAATCCATAGTTAGTGGCATTTGGCCATCGCTAAAGTGATATACATGATGAGAGCGACAAGATTTGTCCACATTATAACATATCCTAAGATATATCACATCGATCGATATATGCTTTGGAAAATTTCATCGTCATTAGATTTGGTAATCCATAATTAGAACTACTTCAGAAGTGGTTTTGAGTAACTTTACATTTTAATCTAGTAGTACTAACTGTACTATCATTAATTTTTAAGAGATATGACATGACAGTCCTAGGAACAAAAGGTTACACGAAAAGAGTTTGAATGTAGTCTTGACTCGATGCCTGGATGATTTAGTGATTAGTTGCACGGAATTTGATCATCAATAACGAGTGCTAGCTTAGCTTAGAGGAATATTACTCGCAATGTACATTTGCATTGGAAGCGA
This sequence comes from Drosera spatulata, assembly GCA_035668315.1. Lineage (NCBI taxonomy): Eukaryota > Viridiplantae > Streptophyta > Magnoliopsida > Caryophyllales > Droseraceae > Drosera > Drosera spatulata. The sequence continues at coordinate 4,335 of JAOVYX010014690.1, forward strand.
AATGATTTTTAGGTGATCTCATCTTTTCTGATTTGTCATCGAGCAGCCAAAAAAAAGCGAAGGCACGAAAAAAGTAAGTGAACTTTCATATGCTCATCGATCATTCACGAGAACACAATATCATTTCGATTTCACAAAATCTTACAGAATGCTATGCATGTTAATCAAAAAGACAAAAATAGCATCGACGTAAATGACTTTAATCAGGCCTACAGAAGAGACCACACGTTCAAATTGATGGACAATTTTGATTCCACGAGATATACTAATCATGTCACGATCGACGTTTGAGCAGATTATTTAGCTAACCTCTTCAAACATGCAACGTAAAACTAAAAGGTGGTCTGTCTTTCTACAAAGTTAGAGAAACAAGAACAAGACACCACCACGTTTTGTAAGAAATTTCTTGGATAATGCATGAGTCAATGATTGAACCTAAATGCATATGGAACCTTGACTCATATCACGTACATGATTCATGCATGCATTGTATTCAGCCATGCATGCATGAAAAAGATTTCATTTTGTCTGATGCAGACTTCTCACTCATATCATGACCCTATCCTATACATCCTTTTAACCGATCTAAACTAAAGCTCAATAGATTCTTTTTTTTTAATGGCTTTTCAGGAGTTCTTTTTTTTCGTTTTTTTTTTCGTTTTGGAAATGGCAAAAGATTCTTTTTTAAAGGTAACACATTATGCCAGGAGAACCTGGCCTCAACATTAATAAGGGTAAGTTGATGATACACATTGTAATAGCGAATTTTATATGTTACATCAACGCAAATAGTACTGTAGTTATCTCAATAGCCCCTCAGATGAACCTTTTTGCTTGAAGTCTAGTGATGATTTGAAGTGCTAAACACATATACATCAAAATAACAATATGATGCTGTACGCGCGCGGCTCTTACCTGCTTATCTTAGACAAACTTTCAAACAGTCATATACGTGATCATCTTGCATTTGTCTCGATGATAGTAATGTATCGATCTTTCTACTGGAATAGACAATTCAAGCCGCTCGGGTGCCAAACCTTTGGCCCTTACCATTCATCACTTAAAGCTAAGATATAAAGTTGAACCTTAGAAACGTAAAACTTTCTCTTTTTTGAGATGGAACACAAAAATATACGATGGCAGCAATCAAGTGGAATTTGGACTTCGTGAAAAGATTCTGTTAATGTAAGAATATCCCTCAATGAAAGGGCGACGTTTGTACGTGACATGCATTCACGACACGAAACATCAGGCACTGTGCACCTCGATAAGTATAGCGACAAAATATTTAACACAGTTATAAGCATGAGCATGTTAATAATAGTATTAAACATGTTATAACTTGACAACTACTCTACATTTCCATCGCAAATTCACCACATACAACTTCACAAGTTCAACACACAACTTCTTATACGAGCGTATTCCCATCAGATACATTAAAAAAAATTCTTTAATTTTTTGTTATTCAATACACCACATTATATCTCATTATATCCTATTTTACTTATAAAAATTATATGCTACAGTAATACTTCACATTTACAGGTTTACTATATATTATTTCATATTTTACAATTTTTACATATACTTCAATAAATTTTTCTAAAATCATATCACTATTGTTCTCTTTTACATAATCTATTTTTTCTTTTTTCTTTTTTCACATGCTCTGCGACAGAGTATCTAACGTGAATAATCTGAATATTTCTATTAGAGTATTGAAGCAATCTTGAACTTGGGCTTCATCAGCCAATTCTCACACTCCATTCCGGCCCAAACAGATAGTTTCGGCCCAGCCCATTACATTCCGTTTTTCAAAATTTTTAATTTTCAAATATTTTTCTACGGACAAAATGCAACTGCAAAATCAGACCGCATCCTCCACCAACCGTACCCAAACCGTCCCAGAATGAATCGCCCGGTCCGGTCCATTTCAACCCCGTCGAATAGCTGAAGTGATTAACAACAACTAACACGAGAAGAACATGATCTATTAAAACTCGAAAAAATCACACACAAAAACAAAAAAAATCCCCAAAATTCAAACAAGAGAGGGCAAATTTTTTCATCAGCCCTCTCGAATTTGATCCTTCAAAACCCTAATTTTTCCCCCAAAAATCATCAAAAAATGTGGAATTTCAATCATCATTTGTCGCTTATTATCCTGTGATTTTTGATGTTTTTTTTAATGATTCTTCTTGTCTCCCCAAATTGATGCGACGATCGAATGCTCGAAAATGGAGGCACGAATCAGAGAATCAAAACCCTAGCTCGATGGATTCGATCAAATCCCTCAATTTGAAGCAAAACACCCAATTCCGTACAAATTCGCTCTCAAAAACCACGAAAAACACCTCAAAACCGAATCTTGTTCTCGTATCTGCCCTAGCCGTATCATTTGCTGTTGCAATTTGGGTATTGATGGTGTTTTTTGGGAGAAAAAATGGACAAAATTCGAGGAGATTTGGGATTGTGATCGATGGGGGCAGTACAGGGAGCAGAATTCATGTGTTTGAGTTTAGGGTTGAGGGTGGATTGCCAATGTTTGATTTTGGGCCTGATGGGTTGGGTTCGATGAGGGTTAATCCGGGGTTGTCGGCGTATGCCGGTGATCCGAGGGCCGCGGGTGGGTCGTTGGTGGAGTTGTTGGAGTTTGGGAAGAGGAGAGTGCCTAGGAAGTTTTGGGGTGAGACTGAGATTAGGTTGATGGCGACAGCGGGGTTACGGTTGCTTGAGGTTAAGGATCAGGAACGGATCATTGAGTCGTGTAGGAGGGCGCTTAGATCGTCGGGGTTTAAGTTTCAAGATGATTGGGCGTCGGTTATTTCAGGTATTGGATGGAGCTCTTGCTGGTTTTGCTGATTGCATTGTGTGGTTGGTTCATTGTTGTAGTTGGTGTTCTTGCTTGAGAAATTGGAGTGTTGCTTTGTAAAGTTTTGTGTTAAGATGATAATATGAAGTGAAATAGTACAAAAATGATGGTATTTTGGATCAATGGTGAAAATAGTGAAGCTTTGCACAGAACACTGCTGGTTTGAATGATCACATATTGGTTGTATTGCCGGGAAGAATAAGATTTGATGATGTCGAATTCCTTCTTCTTCTTTTTCATTTGTTTTGATCCGAATGGTATCTCTTGAGACTATATTTGAGACAAGAAAATTGATGCGTAGTTTTGCCATTGCTTGCTTTTTCTTTGAAAGATGAATAAAGTCTTGCTGCTATGGAGTTAAGGTGCTACTTTCTTTTGAATGTTGTATGTTTATCTTAGGTTCTGATGAGGGATTATATGCTTGGGTTGTTGCAAATTATGCCCTTGGCAGTCTTGGAGGTGATCCTCAACAGACATCTGGAATCATTGAGCTGGGTGGGGCTTCTGCACAGGTTTATTTTTCCATCCCAGTTCCTAGATAATCTAGCTTTTCTCTCATCTGTTGTCTGCTGGGTGTATGGGTGGATATGTTGCTTGTTTCATCTTTTTGGAACAATGAAAATGTCCTAATGAGTTTCATCTATATTTTGTTTTATCCATGTTAGTGTTAGCGAGATGCTACTTACCCTGTTACAGATGAGTTCACTTTTGAGCAAAAGGGTACATCGAGACAGAAGAATTTCTTTTGGTTTTTTTCCTGTAAAAGCTTCTAGAAAATCCTGAATATGTATACTCTTGCGGATAAATTTTCTTGTGAGTCAGGACTTCTTGCCCTTGACAATATTTGATAACTCGTTTGGTTCCCCTTATGGCCACTGGAGTGTGCTTTTCAGCCTCACTTCTTCTTCGTTTGATAATGTTTTGGGGTTTATGTCTGAATCTGGTAAGGGACTATTTCAGGTGACCTATGCCTCAAGTGGACCAGTGCCAGCCGAGTTTTCTCGTAGCCTCAAGTTTGGCAATGTCACTTACAATCTTTATAGCCACAGTTGGCTTCACTTTGGTCAGGTATATCACATTTAAGATCATCAAGTTACTGTCAGTGACTCAGTGTACCATTAAATCGCTTTGCTGTAAGATGCGGGAGAGGGATGAATTGTTGTAGCAATATGGAACTACATGGATGAATCACTCCTTCTCTTTGTGTTTCTGGTAATGTCAAGCAATCATGACCATGTTTGGAGTACACTTATAATCATTGGGTCAAATGCATGTGATCTGCTATGCCCCCCTAAAGAATTGAAAAAATTGTCAGATATGAGCTCTTGGGTTGCAAAGTGCATTATGTTTGTGCATAGGGAAAGGATAGTTTCTTGAAGTCTTGTCTGAGACCTCCTTGATTCTTGATTTTGCAGAACGCAGCTTTTGATTCTTTGAGAGAGTTGCTTGTTTCAAACAGCCAATCTAACGGTTTGTGCTTTGACTAGCTTTGTCATTCCTTCAACTTTTCGTAGGAATCAGTCCAAGTTTGTTTCTCTGTCCCTTCGGAGAAATACTCTCTGCATGCAGAAGGGTTATTTACTCTGTTTTATCGAAAAAATTGGACTCATGGATTTTGTTTCTTCAATTTTCGTTACAATTCAGCATCTTCGCTTAGTGCAGCTGTAGGAGCTCCTGAAAAGGAATTGTTAATGGATCCTTGTACCCCTAAAGGATACTCCCATCATACTACGCCAAAGACTCTCTCCCCCGACTCAGTAGCTCTGAAATATGAATCATCTTTTCGTGCTGTTGGTAATTTCTCACAATGCAAGACTGCCGCCTTGATGGTGTTGCAAGGAAGAAAAGGTTGTTACTTGGATCACTTCTCATAGGTTTTACTGGTCGCGTTAAAGGCAGCGACATTGAAATTATTAATAGGATCTGATGTGCTTTTCTTTTCTCTTCTGAGGTCCAGAGGACTGTGCTTCTCATACGTGTACATCAGAATCCTTTTCCATGCCGAAGCTGCATGGGAACTTCTTGGCCACTGAAAATTTCTTTTATACATCAACGGTAGTTCAACTCTTTCTTCTGCAAGAGTTCATCTCAGCAACTACTTTGAATGTGTCTGAAATTCTTTACATATCTGAATGGCTTTCTGTGTCTGCCGCTTAGTTCTTTGGCTTGGCACCTGAGGCAGCTCTGTCGGACTTGATGCATTCCGGGAAACAATTTTGTGAGGAAGAATGGTCCAACATAAAACCAAAATACTCCTCAATGGATGAGGAAGATCTGTCACGCTATTGCTTCTCTTCTGCATACATCGTGGCCCTTCTGCACAATGGTCTTGGAGTAGGACTGGATGAAGCAAGGTACTAATAGTTTTCCAACTCTGTTCCCTTGCTTTAAAGCACTCTCAACATGTTTTGCTGTGCTCATTCACCATGCCACTAGCGTGAGGGTAGCATGAGCATCAAACCAAAATGTGGTTCACAACCAGTTCTACGCTTGCTGTAGTTTATTTGAATCTTTGATTACTTCGGAAGTGAGCAACATTCGATTGTTTTGTGATGCTATTGCAGGGTCAGGTACACCAATCAGGTCGAAGGTATCCCGTTAGATTGGGCATTGGGTGCATTCATCCTGCACTCTATGGCCGAAGCCCAACCAGAGCACCTAGATCAGGTCACTAGTGTTGCTAGAGACGGCCTGTCCAGTATCTTCTTGCTCTCGATTGCATTCTTGATTTTGGTTATCATTGGCTGGTCCATATCAAATTGTAGGAAACCACACTTGAAAACTATCTATGACTTAGAGAAGGGGCGATACATTGTCACCCGTATCAGTAGATAATATCAATATGTTCATCTGAGTAAACTCCCTCTAAGGGACGCGAGACAAGCATCTGTGTTCTGCGCAGCACTCGGATATCAACAGTGGATACTGAAGCACATGTTTGGCCTGTAAAGCATAATTGTTGCATAAATGTAGTCAAAGATGGAAGCTAGCCTGTTAGGCTTAGATGGTATAGATAGGGTTGATCGAAAATATCCGCGATTTGTGGTTTTGATACCTTTGTACACGTTAGTTTTCTGGCAGGGTTGATCGAGGGTTGGTGGAGCTTAGATAAATATTTTTATGTATAGGTGCTATCTGTATGTTTTGGCATGTTGGTTCATACCCGGATTTGGGCAAGATAAGCTCTCCATTGTGAGTTATTGCCTTTGGGTGCATTGTGATCAACGTTTAGGGCTCTTCGAACTCGCCCTCTTATATTCAGTCATTTGCGTGGCGCTATCGCTGCGTTGAGCGTCATGGGTGAACCATTTCAGTCGTTTTATGTTTCATTTTCGTATGAATTTTGTGATCATGATAATTTTAGCAAAACAGAACAGATTTGGCCATCTTTTATTGGTCCCTGGTGGATCCTGGCGTTGTAGCAGCCGGGAATAGTGTATCTGGATTATTTTGTATCTTAGCCTGTATTTCTCAACTACTAGTGTGTCAACCGTATTATTTTAATCTTAAATGTGTTTAATTTTCATAAATTTGATTGTTTATTAGAATTATTTATCTTGATATTATTAATATTTTATTGGTTATGTATATATCATGTTGGATATTTATGAAACCATCTCTAACATGTCCTCTCACGTGAATGTCGTGGATTGATAATCGGATGACGTGAAACACGTGTGACGGTAGTCCAACACGTGTAGGTCTGTCACTGATATCATGCATAAACATAAGGTTCAGTTCTAAAATCAATTGATAATAAGAGGAGAGACACATCATCTATTTATATTGTTGATTCACTCCTAAAATCAATTGACAATGGGAGAAGAGGCACATGATCTATTTATCAACTATTTCGATGTGGTTTAATATCTCTAACAAGTATTTCGATTTTATTACGAATATTTGTTGGATTCTCGAAATATATATAATCCATGATATTTTTATTTATAATCTTATTGTAAAAAGTTCACATAACAACAAAGATAACTTATATCACGCATTGAATGATACACGTTTTCATCCAATCGTTGATCAAATCTTTGGACTAACTTGATAAAATCGTATGAGTTTTTTCTTCTTCTTCTTTTTCTTTTTAATGAAGTTTTAAATATTCTAATGTGAAAAGTTATTTTTTTTAATCCAAAATCAATCATGCGCAAAAGACAACATTTCATAATTTTGGAAAATAAATAAAATAATATTTAAATAATATTTAAATTATTCAAATATTTCATTCATGTTTGATAATTTTGGGAAATATTTTCATAAAATTTTTTTTTAGGTAAACAATATGAATGCACATGTCTTTTATCATATAATCTGAGTGAAATTATCGTGATATTTTTAAATAGCATCTCATGAGATCCTTGAAATCATTTTTTTATCTTGGTTTTACTTAGTTTGCTTTTTCTTTACAGAAAACATAAGAATTACCAAATTAATTATATCACCCCATGAATCAAATAAAATTATTACAAAAAGGGCTTGACATCATATTGAAGCTGAACAGAGACATAGTATAACTTTGTTTTGATTTTCTATTTGTTGTGTGTTTTTGTTTTGATAGGGGTGTAATCCCATAGAATAGGCCATGTAAACGGACTGTTTTTTTGCTTATAAAATAAAATAAACTCTTACTTAATGAAAAATCAAGTTATTATATTGAATGATACAAAAATTTTAAACTTTTTTTTCTTTTTGATAAAAAAATTTGGCTTTTTATAGTAAAATATTTTGAACCGTATCGTTTTTTCATAATAATTAACACTTACGATAAAAAATATAAACACATATTATTTTGTCATGACATATATGAAGGGTTTAATAATATCAATGAAATACAAAATAGAAAATATAAAAAGTTTTTTTCTTTTTAATTTCATAATTATCGATGATTAGTAAATATAATAAAAATAGAAATACCATTAAACCCATAATTGAATTAATTGATATAGAACATCATAACATGACATACCATGAAATGATTATCTGAATTTATATATATATAGGTTACTCATCCCCACAATTAATGTCTAATACAATAATTGTCATTATTATTAAGCTTGGTAAAGTAACGGGGAGTAATAGGAACACCTCGGGGGTGTCAACATTTTCGTCTCAATATATATATAATATTTTAAATTTTTATATTATTCAATATATATTTGGAGAAGTTTCGTTCGTCATCTTAATAATGTGATAAAACTATGACCCTAGCATCAGATTGAAGTACACAACATAACTATCATTAGTGTTTCACGATCGTCACATGACGCGAGTCAAAGTTCATATCGATATGTGCACAAAATCAAAATATTACATCTATATTGAGATAGAGAAAATACTATTGATATAAATTTTATTTAAATCACTCTATCAATCAAACACCATATTTTTAAGAGGATCTAACAATTTTTCTAAAATTATACAACTTAAAGTATCATTAATATTTCACGATCGTTATATGATGCGAGTCAAAATTCATATCGACATGTGTACAGAATCAAAATATTATATCTATATTAAGATGAAGAAAGTACTATTAATACAAATTTTATTTAAATCACTCCATTAATCAAACACCATATTTTTAAGGGGATCTAATAATTCCACTAAAATAACTTTTGAGTGCTGTCTTAATTTAATTTTTATATCAAATATAATGTTATCGTTATGTGTTGTTAGAAAGTAATGGAGGATTGAGATTAAATAAAAATGATATTTTAAAAAATAAAAACAATTTAAAAAAATCTATCATTAAATATATTTTAACAATATATAACTTATATCTTACGAATAACAAACATCCTTTTTGATTAATAAAATCGTTTAAAAGAAAGGCAATTTACTACAACAATCAATGCCCAAAACTAATGCTGTTTTCAGCAGTAACGTTACCGCAAAATGAAATGATAAAAATATCTTCACCAACTCCTCTCGTGGAAATACCCAAGCAATCAACAGCGCAGATTCGTCGACGCACCAAATCCCAATTCGTCAAAATTTCTTCTCCATTTCCCCCTTTTCACGTTCAATTTCCTCGTCGGCGCCTCCGATCCATTGAATTGAAAGAAAACGCGTTGTGGGTAGGTATATTGTTGGCTTTCTATCTATCTAGTTTTGCATTTCCAATTAATCGAAGGGGAAAAAGAAATTCTCTCAGTTGATCATATGGGTTGGGGTTTTTGTTCATCAGTTGTCGAGATCTTGTGAATTTGGGTACCAATTTGATGTGATTGTAGAATGGGGTTTGTGAGTTTGAGAAATTGGGGTTAATTGCGAGGTTCCTTTTCTTTCAGATTCCGTGAAATTTGGTGGTTTTGGTTGAAGGGTTGTTGTGGGTTGGGCGAAAGGTGGGATTTTGTTGGTGGGTTTTAGAGATTCGGGGGAGATGAGTGAGCATCTCGTGTTGTATGTGGACCGTTTGATGGTATCCCCAAATGGGCAGGGGAAGGCTGAGGATGCGATCGCGTTGCCGATCGGAGGTGGTGAGGGGACGAGTTCGGCGGTGGAGGTTAGAGGGGATGATGAGGCTGGTGGAGAGGAGGCGGCTTTGATCCATACGGCGGAGTGTCGGATTTGCCAGGAAGAGGATGGGATTAAGAATCTGGAGGTTCCTTGTGCTTGTAGTGGTAGCCTCAAGGTATTCGCTTGTCTCGGGTTTTAAATTGCAATCTTCTAAGCGGCTCATTTTATTGTAATGTTTTGGTCGTGGATGTGACATTGTTGCTAATGATTATTCGTTTGTGAGGGGAAGTAGTACTCTTATTAGATGATGTTTTACGCAACTTCATCTTGTTTGGTTGTGTTGTTGAAATCAGAAGTAATTGCGAAAACGGATTTATGCTTGATTTATTCCTTGTGGAATGAGAATATCAAAATGATCTTTTGGCTGTAATCAGCTAGCATAAACGCTTAGTTCTCTATTAGGATAAATAAGTTAGCGTGCGGCCTCAAGGTTCTCAATAAGAAAATTAGTAATTGTCATTTATAACAGATTGGTGTCTTTCAATATTGTCCTTTGTGTGTCTTAATAGAAGTGCCATCACCTTAAGTTCCCTGATGCAATTTATTCCTCTGTTTCGGAATTGGGATGCTTGAATCTTTGTTGCAGCATTGCGGTTTGAACTATGTATCAATGTTACTTGTGAAATGCAGACAATATTTTGTTCTACATGGTGTCAGACATTTTTATGTTAGCTAAGTGGTATAACAAGAGTAGTCCTTCTCTATGATTTTGTTGATCTCAAGCTAGTCTTGATGTACACCTGCAGTATGCTCACAGGAAGTGCGTCCAACATTGGTGCAATGAGAAAGGGGACATAATTTGTGAGATATGTCATCAGGTATGGAGGATCCTGTAACTTATTTTGTGTTGATTCCCGAAGAATCAATGCGAGTTGCTTGGCATTATCGTGGATCTTGTTGTACTACTGATAATTTCATAACCATCTGCAGCCTTATCAATCTGGTTACATTGCTCCTCCTCGTCCTACTCAACCAGAAGATGCTACCATTGACATTGGGTAATAATCTGTGCCCTTATTGGTTTCCCTGTATTTTGGTGATGCCAAGGGAATTGTCTACTACTTATTGGTTTGGCAAGAAACTGATTGTATTGTAACGACTTCTTCATGTGCTGTTTTGAAATTCATTTGCAGTGGTGGGTGGACTATATCTGGTACTCCATTGGATACGCATGATCCTCGCTTTTTAGCACTTGCTGAGGCTGAGCGCCAATATTTGGAGGCTGAGTATGAGGAATATGCTGCTTCTAGTGCCAGCGGAGCTGCTTTTTTCCGATCAGCTGCCCTCATAGTAAGTCTATGGTCACAGGCTTGTTTGATATTGATTTTGTAAATATCGATGATAAAACCTGAAAATTGGATCTGAGCCTAGAAGCTTAAATTTACAAACTCTTCAATAGCTGGCGTTGTTTGAGGACTTTGAATTGAGGTCTCAGATACTGTTTCGAAACCATGCAGAAAACAGGAAATGATGATCACCCAATGTGTTTATGCTATATTTATTTTGTGATGTTTTTCCCCTTGACTGATATGCAACTAGAATTCGTAACATTGGTTTCTCTTGCATCTGCCAGCTGATGGCCCTTCTGCTACTAAGGCATGCACTAACTATACCTGATGCTGATGAAGATGATGATACGCCAACTTTCTTTTCTGTAAGTGGGAATTTAACCAGCCTCGTCCTATATCGTCAATTGTTGTTGTTTCTTCAACTATGCTCCTTTCTTGCAGATGTTCTTGTTATGGGCTGCTGGGTTTCTTGTGCCCTGCTACATCATGGCCTGGGCCATCAGCATCTTGCAGCGCAGGAGGCAAAGACAGGTTAGTCTTTCCTCTTAAAAATCGATAACAGCATGATTAATCATTATCTTCCTGTAGCTTTCCATTCTCCGTTCTTTTCCTTATTATTTGGGACTGCTGTATTAAGATGTTCTACACTGCTTTTGGTTTAACAGGAGGCTGCAGCATTGGCAGCATCACAAGTTGCATTTGTGCTTCAATCAGGGCGCCACAGGGGCTTGCACTTCACCATAACTCCCCGACCGCACACTGCAATCTCCCAGCTGCCCGAAGAAACTGTGACTTCTCTCACTTGACTGCTGTACTTGTATCCTTTCAACCGATTTGAAGGCATGGTTGACTGATCTTCGTCGGTTGAGATGTCATTTTTCTTTCTTCTGTATGTAACATTCCTGTTCATAACGATCCGCTGGTTTAACTTTCGAGGGAACGTTTCTGAAGCCCTCAGTGATCCTACAGTATAGTAGCGCAGGGCTTTACTTTTTAATCAGTTGACGAAATGTCTTTATCTAGTGCCGTGCTATTTTCCTCATATTTTCCTGCCTAGAGCGGGAGCTGTTTTCAATGACTCGAACCTATGGCCTACGTATTCTCTGAATTGTGTCTGATGAACTCGAACCTATGACTCGAACTTGTGTTCATGCTTCTGATAGGCAACATCAAAGCATGAAAAGAAACCTCTAGCACATGAAAATTTTAGATGCCTGGTTCTTTTGAAGGTGGCTTGGAGTACTTTTTAAGGTAGATCTGAAACAAGCAGATTTTTCTGTTTCAATTCCTCTTGTTCTGTCTCCAAGATTTGATGTTGCTGCGGAGACCTACTACATGAGGCTCGGCTTGCCGCTTGCTCATCCATTTGCTCCTGTCCTATGCCATTACCCGAGAGTAACCACATGAAAATCGGGTGATTAGGTACCCCGAAGAACATGGGCGACAGGGAGTGAAAAGGGCAAAGATACCTGGCTTCTCTAGGATGTTGTTCCAAATCCCTTTCTTCACCCTTGGCTTTAGATTCTTCCATCACAGCCTCAACTTGAATACATTTTCAGTCATTGATGCTAGTGATTCTATTACTTCCAGGACCCCAAATGTCCCTCTGCTTTATTCCCCTTAAAAACTCTACTGCCTCTGATGCAGAACTCATGGATATGAAGAATACATTCTCAGAACCCTACTGCTTTATTCCCTTATGTTAAAATTTTTAGTCTAGGAAGCATCCTCATTTCGAGAGCGATCAGCTATGGTTTCTAGTCGTTGTGCAACTTTCTTCCTCCTAATCATCATCTGTATTGGACTGTTGGTGATTCAACCACCCAGCAGCTGTGGCTTTAGCAGTGTGACGATGGCCCCTGGATCGGCCGCCAAGCATGTTGGAAGAGCAAGCATGGGTTACCATTTTCTCAGGGAGTTCGAGAGAGAGGAACTGGGCGCCAGAAGAAGGTCTCCTCTGTCGAGGAAGATGCCGACCCTACATCAGGGAAGCAAGAGAACGGTTCAAAAAGGTTCTGATCCTATCCATAACCGCCCTTGATCGGGGAAGGAATGATTTGTTCTTCTTCGAGGAATCTGTACAGAACCACGAAGGCAAGCTTAGGATGATTACTGTGTCATGAAGAGTAACACAAGTGTTCTCTGTACGCTGCCTTCTTGTGATCAATGGATGTTTATGGTAACCATGGAACTGGAATTGTTAGTTTCTTCTCCTACAGGAAATCTGATGCTTTCTTTTCTGCTTCTTCATGCATTGCTTCGTTTTGACAGCTTCTTATTCTTTGTAAATCTAAGATATGACGTGATATGTTTGTATTTATCGATATGCTCATCCGTTCATTTTATTATAAGAAATGAATATGTTCTTCAATGATCTGGGCATAAGATATTCATTCATGCTGTATTTTGCAAATTGGTCACGGGAAGTTCAAGCTTGAAATAAGTATCTGGTGCTAGTGCTCCGAAAGTCACTGGTTGGAGAACTTCAGGCTTTATACCATTCCCTTAACAAAGTATAGAAGAACTGTCCCCTTGCTTTTCCCGCGGGCAAACTTGAGCATATTCTTAGGGTTTGTTTGATATCGTTGTTATTTTTTATTTTTTATTTTCGTTTTATTCACTGATGAAACAGAAATGTTTGGTATTGATTCTTATTTCTTAAACGGATGAAACAGAAACAGCAAACAAAAAAACAAGAGAAAATGATTTTTTGTTTATGTTTTTTGTTTCATCTGAGTACAATATTCAAGATTTTTTTTATAAAAAATATTATATTTTTTTAAGTGATTTCAGATTTTCGTCATTAGTTTTCTGTTTTTGTTACTGATTTTATTTTCACAGTTTGATATCGGTTCTTGTGAGATACTGAGATCCGGTTATATTATTGGTTAAATGTAGACTTAACAATAACGAATTCATGGGATAGAGTATGCTTGTGTTGGAAACTCGCCGGAGATCCAAATCGTTTGGACTCTTCGTTTTATAATCGCAATAGTCGTTGCTATCTACAATGGCTATCTAAACCTGACTTCGGTGCAATGCAATTCATCGACAATCACAATCACCATTACCGCCATTGCTATCGCCCGTCACCCCTACAACCGACGTTATCAATAGTCACTTTATTTTGTGTGACGTTTATTACAAGGTCAAAGCACCCATTATGAAGCTCATTTTCTTTTATGGACTTGTGGTACATGTTATCTTTACACAAAATGGGTCATATGGGCTGTGAAGCCCAAGTCCATAATTTCTGATACCACAATGTGGCCTTGATCGGCCTTTAGGATTTCCATAAGTAAATCTCCTCCATTTACTTTTTGAACGCATATTGCTAGACAAAATATCCAATTTCAAATTGTTCGTTTTCTTAATTTTATTCTATAAAATAAAATGTTTTAATTTTATTCTATAACATGATTTTAAGTTTCAATGATATTCCGTAAAAAGATTCAATATCTTAATTTTATTTTATAAATTTAAAGGATTGAATGAAATGACTATTATTAACATCCGTCTGAGAGATCCATTGTATATTAGTTTACTACTTTCTTATCGAACCAAAACTATACACCATAAGAAGAAGCAAACAAACAGAACAATGTAAGATCATTCGAAAAACAATCGAAAAACGGAGTCATTGTGTTGAAACAATTGGTCCATGATCAAAACTTAGAGAATTGATCAAAAGTATCTTTTCTTGTTTTTTCTCTTCGATTGAAACGATTAGGGATACATTTGGGAATAAAAAAAACCGAATAGTAACTTTTAATTCTTTTCTTTTCTTTCTTTTTTTTATGGTAAGATTTAATTTTGTAAAAAGGAATATAAAAATTTTACTTAAAATCAATTTATAAAATAAAATTAAAACATTCTATTTCATAAAATAGAATTAAAAAATCGAATAATTCACGAAATAAAATTTAATATTTTGCTCATATTACTACAACCATCGTCTCCATCCTAATCCATACTAAGTTGGATTGATCTTTCCCTTGTTTTACAAACAGCTATTGGTAACTATGAATTTGGTTGTGCTTAAATAGATCTGCGGTTTTAATCACAGCGACCGGGCTCAATGTAGTTTCTCCTGAAGCAGTGTTCGTGAGCATTGGATCAGATTATCATTATGCTCGGGCGCAATGAAATTTTCACCGCAGCACGACATCCTTTTGGCTTGTACTCAACCCTTCTTTATCGTTTCGTTTTTTCATGATATTACATCATATTAAATATACCGTTTGATAATCAGGGCACTGTCCTGGACCCCGCCCGCTCATCGGAAACGAGACACTCATATTGGATCCGTGTAACGCACATCTGTAAAAACCGTAAAGTACTCGACAATTTTAACACTAAGAAAGCATACGTTTGAAGAGTTTTTCCTCTGTTACAAACCACTGACAAGAAACTGTTTCACGATTAATTTTCTACCTATTGTCCGCAACCAGAACAGTTTCCCCTCTTTTCTCTCTCAAGTGGATCTTTCCCGACAATTTCCCCTATTTCTAGAAGCGGAAGTCAAGTTCGTGGATGTACAGTACGTAAGTGCGTGGTTGTTGGGGTGGAGTCGGTGGCCGTGGAAGAGAAGACTTGGATACTTGATAGTCGACGTTCCCTGTAAAAACAGAGAACGCTTTAGTCACATATTTGATGTTGACGTTGACAGTTGACTTTAGTAATCGAGTATAGAATTCGAGTAGCAAAAAGTGTTCTTCGATGCTTTGCTTTTGTTTTGGGCGGTTGAAATAATGCAACTCAAACTATTCATACATCATGCAAACAAAGAACAACTAGGTAGTATATATTTGGAAACTTCAATAATGAACCATTTCAAGTGAAAAATATGCAAGTTTCTTTATGTTTTGACCCTCTTCAGGGTGGAATAATAATGAGTTTCTACTTATTTCATCTATCGATTTTCATGTAACGTTCCATAGAGTTATCGTTGGGCAAAAAAAGTTCAATTTCTCTTAAAAATTCAGGGTTCTTATATCGTTTTTTTTATTGTATCATGTTGTTCTGATAACATTTTAATATCAATACGATAAAAAGAATCATTATAAAGATGAAAACGATATAATTATAAGCATCCAACTTGCCAAAATGTTAATACTTGTTGAGTTATAATTAATTAGAACATCGAATGAGTACAAAAGGTCTCAAAAAGGATTGCTATTAGTTAGTAGAGCACATTAAATGGATCAAATATTCACAGATTTTTCGTCTCATGATGCCCTCACAAAGTTTCATGTGGTCCGTCCATGAAATATGGACCTGTCAAAATGTTTTAGGTTATAATTGTTGGTCTAAAAAAAGAGATCCATTGCTTTATCATGCGCCTTTTCCACTGTATAATTTGCCATGCTATAGTCATTCGAAGAAGGCATGACATAATGAATGCAGGTTATAATGCAGCTCATTTGAGTGTATCCTTGAGTATATTCTATGAATTAATGTAACAAGAACTACAACCTATACAACTAACAATTGAAACTTGAACTCCATTTTGTTATTGAGTATCTTCTATGTATTAGGCTCACTGGGGGGGAACCAATCTACAATTGAGAGGCTGCAACCTCTCTCTCTCTCTCTCTCTCTAAAAACGCTCCAACTTCTCTCTGGAGAAGTTTGCTTTGCATTTTGTTTTGAGCAGAATTGATAGATGCGAGGAGATCTGGAGAAAGAATAGAACGGGGTGTAAAGATCTGGCCGAGGCGAAGGAAAAGTATGAGGAGTTGTTCAACTAGTTGGGAGTCAGAGATCTGGAAATTGAGGAGATGTGGGAGATGTACGATTGTACTGCAAATCACGCCTGGGTTAAATTGAAAAAGTATATTTGATCAAAGAAAATTGAAAAGTACTTATAAACAGTATCAATAGAAGTCTCAAGTCGAAATCCAACTTCTATTCACACATGTTTCTCTCATTTTTCCATCACTGATCTCATATCTACCCCAACATCACTTGTGCACTTTCAAAGAAACTTCCATGTCGAATGATCAACCAAAATCTCAAATAAATCAACACCAAATAAAATATTCCAAATAATCTTAACGAAGCCAAATCTGAAATCCCCTCTCAAATCTCTCCAAACATGTGACCAATATTTCCGCGACAACGCCAAACGCAACGGTATCATCAACACCTTTAACGATAAACAAAAATCCGAAAAAATATATACAGTCGAATCCTAAAAAATCACACTTCACCTGACGAAATCTCCACTCAAAAAGCGGCCCCAAATCGCTTCACTTCACCTTTTCCAATTTCATATTCACGCGTTTCCCATCTTCTCTTTTTGCCCCCTTTTTTGAATTTTTATGCACCAGAAACCAAAGATTAACACTTGTTTTTCACTTTCTATACACTCAAAAGTCCCATTTTTCGATGATGAATCACGTGATGGGTACCAAAGCCTGAACCTTTCGATCAAAAAATGAGTACCCAGAAAGCGAATTTCACCATCAAGGGCTTGTACTCTCTGCTTCCATGCATGGATTCTGCGTTCAAGGGTTTGCTCTGGCTCACTGGGGTTTTGTGTGTGTTCGTGTTCAATCATCTTGGTTGGGTTATTCAGAGCTTTTATGGGTATTTGATCAGGTTTGTTTTCTGGGTCACTGTTGAATTGATCACTTTTGATTGATTTCTGTGTTTTTGATGATTAGTGGTTTGTTTGATCAGGCTGAAAGACGAGAAGAAAGGGCGAAAAGGGTCCAAAATCGAGTCGATGGATGGCGAAGGAGATGAGAACCCTGGGACGGAGTTGTTTAAGTCGCTTGAAGGGTTTTTGTTTGGTGAAAATGAGGGTTTCGGGTCGGATTATGGGGTTTCGGCTCGATTCGAGGAGGAGGAGAAAGAGGATAGTTCATTGATTAGTACTATGAGGTATCGGTTTTATAGTGAGGATAGTTTCAGTGGGCTCATCAAGGAGCCGGAAGCTGCTAGTTTCACTGTTAAGGAAATGTTTGTTGATCCTGTCGATGGAATTTCAAAGCAGCCGGAAAAGGTGACCGGAGAGGCTGTGGCGGAGGAGAAGGGTTTTCGAGAAGTGGAGGTTGTAGATGAAGCACGAGAAGGGTTGGTTGAATCGTCGGGGGATATGGGCCGAGATGTTAGTCGTGTTGATGCTGAAATTGCTCATGATGATGAGCATCCGGACGATGAAGTGTTGGATAAAAAGGTTGAAGTCAGAGATGAAGACCACTTTGTTTCTGCTGATAGAAGTGAAAGGTCAAGTGGGGTAGTTGAGGTTCTTGGTGATGCTGATCGTGATGAGAAGGCAAGGGCATCTAGTTCCAGTTCAGGTGAGGAAGAAAGACCGGAGATTCAAGGGAAGGCGGTTAGTGTTTATGATGATGCTAGTGAGGGAGTACACGTGGGTGAAAATGATCCGAGCAAGGCGAATCATGAAGATCAAGGGTCGAGCGGCTCTAGTGAGTCGGGGGATGAGCATCCGGGGGCACTAGAGGTCCCTGATTGCAGCTCAAGGTGTGATAATGGATCAGCCAAGCCAGCAACACCAAGTTCTGCTCTAGATGATGTATCTGAGAAGGAAGAGATGATGGGCTTGGAGTCTAGCTCGGTTTCTCCTGATGCGAAGAAAGAGTCTGTTGGGTCGAAGGACTCTTTGATCAATGGTGATGAGAAGATAGCCCTCTCGTCGAGCAAGTCTAGTAGCGAAGACGAGTTAGAGAGGAAAGAAGAAACAAATTTCGTTCCAAATGATCCTTCAAAGACATATGATATCATTGTCAGCTCAGATGATGGTTTTTCTCTTAGTCAGTTTGGGTTGCCTAATAACGAGCAAGAGTCTGTGGGCTCGAACGAGCCTGCAAGTGATCACGACGAAAATATAGATGCATCTGTTAGCGAGTCAAGTAGAGGAGAGACACTGGAGACTGTGGAAAAAACAACTTCTAACCAAGAGAGTCCTTCTGAAAAGGAAGGAGGACTCGTGTTCAACGATTTTTTCTCGAATATTCCTGAATTTTATGATGATGAAGATGATTCAGTAGTGACTATGGAAGTTTTGCCGGATATTCCTGTAGGAGAAGCATCAGAACCTGATCCTCTTATTATGGTTCGCGATAAGAGATGGGATTATGGTGGGGAAGATAGTCCTGCATCAGCAGAATCTTGGGGATTCGACGATCATGAGATGAAAGAGAGCGCTTGGAGTCAAGTACATACCAATGCTAATCTCAGTGACGATGATGAAGATTCAACCTTTAAAGTATTAGGATCAACAAATTCTTCTAAAGTACATGATGAACACAATACAGACTTATTCGGCGATGATTCAGACGATGAAACAGATGAGGAAATTCTCTGGTTGTACCAACAAAAATTGAAGCTGAGGAAGGCAGTGAGGAGTTGCAAATTTGGGCTTCCTACCATCCTGGAAGAATCAGAGTCGCTTAGGCTTGAAGACAATTTAAAACCCTTGAAGGTTGATCGGAAAACTGAGCATAAAGAACGAATGGACGAGATCCAGTCGTTCTACAAGAGCTATTCCGACAAAATGCGCAAATTAGACGTCTTGAGTCACCAAACACTGAATGCAATCGGTAAGTCACTTGTTCGGTCTCGTTTTACTGTTACTTCACCGTGCAACCTTATCTTATGCAGGAGTTGTTTTAGCCATAATTTTACCCATGATTAGTTTTCATGTTTTTCGCTATGAAAACGCCATAGGCTTAAAGGTACCTAGCTATATGTGATGTGTCAACTCTCTGTGTTTGGTTTCCATGGTTAACAAACAAAATTCAAGGGCTTCAATGTGATCCAATCATTCACATATTCAATGAAAAACATGTGATTCATTCACCTTTCATTTTTGCTTTTCCAAAAACACAGGAATCATCATATTTAGGCATGTAGGGACATCACTTTTGCAAAAATCTCATGCATCAAGCTGATCATTGATCCATGTTGTGGTTTAATCGGGAAATTGTTTGTCCGCCAACCATTATTGGCAAGGCAATGAAAAAGTTGTTCATGTGAACAATGTTTATATGTTTGCAGGACTTACCCAATTGAAAAACCAAGATAGGAAACTATCGGCTTCCGCTGCAGTCAAGTCGTTTTTGCCATACAAAGTAAGGAGACAAGAGGATGATCCTCTCAAGATAGTAATGAGAGATTTGCAAAGAGATTTAGAGCTCGTATATGTCGGACAACTGTGTCTTTCATGGGAGATCCTGAAATGGCAATATGGGAAAGCCTTGGAGCTTCAAGATTACGATTCATGGGGTTCACACCAATACAATGTGGCCGCTGGAGAGTTCCAACAGTTTCATGTTCTCGTGCAGAGGTTTACGGAGGATGAGCATTATCAAGGTCCCCGTATACAACATTACTTGAGAAGCCGATGTGCTCAATGCAACTTGCTTCAAGTTCCCATTATTAAAGGTAATTAGCAAAATTACTTAAACGAATGTGAAACTGTATTACAAATCCAGTAAACTGAGTAACTGTTATTGATATTGCGCAGATGATGCAAAGAATGGTAGAGGAGGAGATGGTGAAAACGCTATCAATATAGCAGGGCTAGTTGAAATTGTGGACGAATCACTGCATGCATTTTGGGAATTTTTGCACGGGGATAAAGGCGAAACTAATACCACTTTCAAAGGAATTACAGGAAGTAGCCCTGAACTTCAAGATCCGTCTGATATGGAACTTTTGACGTTAACTCGCGCAAGTCTTCAAAAGGTCAGTGGTCGGCACTCTCCACTAACAGAAATGAAGATAAAAGAATTTAACTCCTGTTGTGAAAATGCTAACTCCCAAAATTTGATGCAGAAGGAAAGGAGGCTCAAGGATTTGATAAGAAGCGGGAACTGCATAGTGAAAAGGTTTCAAAAACACAAGAAGAGAAGATTGAGTCAGGACATGTTCGTCGCGCAGGTAGAACTGAGATTAGTCTCCCGTGTTATTAACATGTCCAAGTTGACGACGAATCAGCTTTTATGGTGCCATAAGAAAGTTAGCAAGGTTAACTTCATTGGAGGACAAGCTCAGGTCGATTCCAATTTTTTGCTCTTTGCATGTTGAAAGGCGCCCAACTTCTCGTTGTAGGCGAAGCTCTTGTGTATATATTAGCATATAGAATAACATATAGAATAACAGCATTCGGCTTCCAAGGATACTGTGCATTTTTTGTAGTATCCTTTGAGACGCCTTCTGTCTTCCCTTCCACAACAATTTACAGTTATACACTGAAACATAGTCTCCACGTCTTGCTCATCAAAGTTGTAAAGTTAAGCTTCATTCACTTTGGCTAAGTTCTACTGTTCAATTTTATGCACATCCTCATTTTGTTCAGTGGATGAAGTCACGCTAAATACACAACATATAGCCGTGAAATTGATTGGTCACTGGTTCAAAGTTCAAGTTAGTGTGAGCCAACAAAAAAGATAACTGTTTGGCAAACACGTTTCAGATTACAATGGTCAAGTTAAACGACGTCCTGGAATTCACAAACCTGATGACTTTGCCCAGTTATAAGAACTAGACGATTTTGGTTCGTCTGCCACTAAGCTTGCAAGTGAAGGTACCAGCCCGTAGGACAAATCTTTCGGCTATAGATAGAAAGTCGTTCTTACACGTCGGTAGATCGTAGACTAGACTTCTATCACGGGATTCTCCAACATGTGATTTTGTTGTTTGGTTTTCCCGCGACATGATTAAGACACAAGAAAGCGAAAAAGGGTTGAATATGAATCTTGAAAGGGTCTTCATGATAAGGAAACGATAGATGAAAGGTAATGGGATAGAAAGACGAAACTTTCCATATCAAAATGACAGAGACCACTTGAGTCTTGATTGTTTCAATCGCAAAGTTTTCTTGTTTCTCTTGAACTGCTCAAAATGTAACCTTTAGGTTCCTTCGGCTTGAAGACATGAGATTCTTTCAAAACTCGTGCAAAAGGTCAAAATCAATAAAATGGAATGCTATATCAAGTTGAATTCTACCGAAGCACTTCAACTGGAACAACCATATCGAGAATCGATAACAACAATCGCTTAACCATCACTCTTTTAACCATAAATTCATCACCTGAAAATCATAAAGTATGGAAGATTGCCAATTTTCATCCGTTGTTCATGGCTCTATTACGTTGCCTCTTTATCATGGGAGGAGTCACTAAACAGTTTGAGACAATCCCAAATCCCATCGACGACGAGATCACCTGGATGATAATATACTCCCTTCTTTTTATATTAAATATAATGTTTTTTTTATCATCTCAAAATGCATTTGTTTTATTTTTATATTTAAAATTAAATTTATATTACATTAAACATGTTATCCCATCACATATCATTAATTTTTTAAAAAATTGTTTATATATTTTCATTTCAATTTTTATCATCATAAAAAATATAATATATTAATTAAATTAAATTTTTATATAAAATCTTATATCAGATTAAATTGTTATATAATTTGTAACGAAGGTAGTGGATCGCCGCCCGTTGTTAAAACATCTGGGCTTCTGAATCCCACCAAGAGCTCAACCCAACAAAGAACCCACACATCCCTATCTAGCCGTTGGATCTAACGAGATCCAATTAAACAAAAGCCGTTCTATCTAGGGCACTTTTCCATCACAATCTCCCCCAAATTTCCTCTTCGCCGCAAAACAGCAAAAGCAGCGAAAATGGTGCAGAGATTAACGTACAGGACGCGGCACAGCTACGCCACCAAATCGAACCAGCATCGTGTCGTCAAAACCCCAGGTGATGCCTTTGCCTAATTCATTGATTTCCCATTTCGATTGTGTTCGATTTCGTTGATGGGTCGGCGTCGATTGATGGGGTGGTGATTGTGTTGATTAGGTGGAAAGCTTGTGTATCAGAGTACGAGGAAGAGGGCTAGCGGGCCTAAGTGTCCCGTTACTGGGAAGAGAATCCAAGGGGTATTTTGTTACATTGCTCTTCCATTGATGTGTTTTGATTGCTTCTAGTCAATGGTTGAGTTGGGGTTGTGATTATGCTATGAGATTGATGGTATTTTGGGAACCTTTTGGATGTAGCTGTGAAATGTGGTAGTTTTTTGGGTGATTTTGATTAGGGTTTTTGGATTGGATTGGGTGTGGAGAAGTTTGATGAGGTGTTTTGATGTCTTGTTTTGATGTTAGGTCGTTTTGAACAGTGATTTTGGGTGAAGACTGTTGAGAGTTCATGGAAAATGTGGTTTTTCTTAAAGACGGTTGCCCGATGATGCATTCGTGGGACTTGGATGAATTAACCTGTTGGTTATGGCTTCTTTCATCATAGGACTATTCTTACTATTGCCTTTAGGCTTGCCGCCACCCGCCATCGCATTCATCTTATCAATCGCTCTCTCTTGGTATCTGTCTATCTGTTTGTGTCTTGTCGTTGATTAATTGATCGATTTTGATCTCTACCTCTCTTGTACTTCCACTACAAGTTTTACTTGTACAAGGTGATTTTTGATGGCAGGGCGGTGGCGGCTGCTGGTGGTGGTTAGGATACTTGATGGATGCCACCGTACCATATACTTCTAGCTGCTTATGAGTAGTATCTATGTAGTCTGAGGGCAAACACGGTTCGGATATTCGTTTTCTGAAGAATGTTGTTACATAACTAGTTTCCATGATGTAGTAACTTTCATACAGTGCCCAGTGATGGAGAGATAATCAGAAAGGCAGTCGCATATGATGTTCGTCATTAAGCTGCTCACCACCATGTCATGCCCATATTGTCACCTTTCTTTTCTTTTCCTTTTGATGTTGTTGTTGTTGTTGTTTTGTTTGTGTTGCTGCTAGTGGTGATTAGTGGTTTGAAGCGGCTTTTGATGGATACCATATGCTATTACTGCGAATGTTTGCCAATAGTTAATTGAGATCTGAGGGCTTGATTATCCTTGATGGAACTTTTTGTAATGATTTATTTGCAGACAACGATCGGCTGAGTTTTACTTTACAAGGGATTTATCACAAGTTTCTTTTGAATCTTGGTTGCGAGTAAAATGTTGAAGATGGTTTTTGTGTTACTTTCTCTGTCATTAACCACAAGGCATAAAACGTGGTGATTTCATTGCATTATCATTCATTCTGTTGTTAGCATTGTAACGAAGAAAGTACCATTGCATGGTAGGTCAGACCTGACCTGTCGGTGGCAGAGTTGGTCTGGTATGTAGCCCATTGATGATGAAATTCGTATAAGTAGCAGTTGATATGTTGTCCTTGGATGAGCTGCTTCCCACCATTTTGTCTCTCCGCCATATCCCCGGCCTCCATGAGAACCAAATTTATATTTGTTCCCTTTCTCTTAACTGGTGTAGAATTAATGGGTTCAATTGTTTGCTCTGAGTGTTTTTTCTCCAGTCTGAAAGTGTGGTATCAAACCTGTGTTATCAACTTAGAGACATCCTCTTGAGGCTTTATGTTTGGGATTAATTGAATATTTTGCGTGTAATGTGTTAGAAATTGCTCTATGATTGTAGTTCCAGCTTCATTGCTTTCGAAATTTTTAACTCTATTAGTCTGATGTGGTTACAGCGTTGCGAAGCGTTTCCTTTTTCATTTTTTGTTTCTCAGAAAGCTTTTCCGAAATACTGCCCAATGATGGAAAGAAATTCAATGAGCAGTTGCATATGTCATTTGTCATTCTCCTTTGCTCATTACCACCTTCTCATGGCCGCTACCACCGCCCCCGCCTTTGCTGCCGCCATCATGTCTTTGCTTTCTTTCCTTTTCTATTTTACTTTTTTTCTTTTTCTCTGTGGTGCTGTTGCTGAGTCTGGTGGTATAGAGCAAAGGTTTTTGATGGGTTTCATATGCTGATAACTGCATGTGATTTGTTAAAAGCTATGAGATCTGAGGGCATGCTTTTCATTCTGCCGAAGTTTCTTAAACAATGATTAATTTATTGAAAATTTGGCTGAATCTATCTTCTGTCGAATGTTTTTTCCCTCCCAATTTCTAGTCTAACTGGTTGTATTGAATATTTGTATTCTCGTTGTGTGGTTCTCGAGCTTGTTTTTCAATTGGTTATCTGCTCTACCTCGGCTTTGTTTTGTCATCGTTGTGGCGCTATGTCATTCACGATACATGCATTACTTGCATGTTTTTTCCCTCCAATTTCTAGTCTAACTGGTTGTATTGAATATTTGTATTCTCGTTGTGTGGTTCTCGAGCTTGTTTTTCAATTGGTTATCTGCTCTACCTCGGCTTTGTTTTGTCATCGTTGTGGCGCTATGTCATTCACGATACATGCGTTACTTGCATGTTTTAGCTTATTCTTTATATTATAGTGTTTCTTTGATGGTGCCCAATGATGGAAAATTTACGAGCTGTTGCATATGTTGTCTGCCATTAAGCTGCTCGCCAGTACCACCATCGCTCCACTGCTGCCCTTACTACTACCACCTACATTCCACTTTTCCCTTTTCTTTCGCTGCTGCTGCTGCTGCTGCTGCTGCTGCTGCTGTTGATGACGATGACGATGACGATGATGATGATGATAATGATGATGATATTTGGTGGTGGTTTGCAGCGGCATTTGATAGACGCCATATGCTGTGACTGTAAATGATCTATTTGAAGCTTCGAGATCTGAGGGCATTCATGTTACTCTAGTAGAATATATGGGCTAAAGAGGTGGTGTGCTACTATTTTGCATTTTCTTTTTACACTAGACGTGTAAAACATGTTTTTCAACTGCGGCAACTACTTCACTGAGTCCTATCTGGGAGTATTTGTTTCATATTTTCTCAAGGCGTTTCCACTTGAAGTTACTCAGTTATAGTCTCTCGAGCTTCCATAGTTGTTAGTCTCTCGAGCTTCCATAGTTGTTATGTTGGGTCAAACGACTAAATCTCAGCTTGGTTAAAACATTGTTATTTTGATGTTTTCCTTCCAATTTTAACTAATCTTATGTGTGACGCATCCGTTTCAGATTCCTCATCTGAGAGCTGTGGAGTACCGGAGAAGCAGATTAGCTAGAAACCAGAGAACTGTTAACCGTTCTTATGGAGGTGTCCTGACTGGTGCAGCTGTGAGGGAGCGGTATGGCCATTTACTTGCATAGTTGCATTTGCATCTCCTATTCAGTATGATAAAACGATAAGGAGCTGCATGATATTTATGTGCTCAGTTCGAAATGTTTCGAGTCTAAGGAGTTGTTCGTCTTTGTTTGCAGGATCATTAAGGCTTTCCTTGTCGAAGAGCAGAAGATTGTGAAGGTGTTGAAAATCCAGAAGACCAAGGAAAAGCTAACTGCCAAGGCCTAAAGTGTTAAGTTGCTGCTACGTAATCACCAAGATTTTGAGAATGTCTTGAGCAAAACGGTTGTGTCCCTACTAGTTCTCGTTTGGGCTTTCGCTGTCGCAGTTCACCCGCTCGATTCCGTCATCCTTGGCACCTGTTTTTGCTTTCATCTGCTGCCTGCTGTTTGTTTTGGAATGTGCATGTTGCGCCATTAGTTTCAGTGATTGTTTTCATCTGTTATCTCCTGGCTGGATGGTTGTGAAGTATTTCAGTGTATTTATGTTCGGTTCTTTTTCTAAATTACTTCTGATGAGGGTAAAGCTCATCACTGAGGGTATTAAAACGGTTACAAAACCTTTTATCGAATTGTGCGAATCGAAATCGATTAATCGATTTATTACGTGATTCGGTTTTGGTTTTGAAAATGAAACCCATTAATTAATTGGTTTGATCACGGTTTTTAACCTTTGGCTAATCGATTAGTAAACCGTTTAATCGATTAAGATAATCATATAATCGTAATCGTGTAAACGAAAAACTGTAATCGTTTAACTATATAATTATTATATTTAATCGAATAATATATATATTCATCAAATGTTTAGGAATTGAATAACACACACACATATATATATATTCATCAAATCTATCCTAAACGAGTAGTATTAAGTCATTTTGTAATAAAATTTTCGATTTTTAATGAAATTAACCAATCTTAAACCGAGTAATTATCATTTACCAATCATTCTAATCAATTTGTCTGAATCGTTATCAAACTGATTAATCATAATCGATTAAAAAAATCGAATAATCGTTTAACTGTGATCGTTTTGAGAAAGGAAATTGCTGATCCCCCAACTCACCTCCCCCGGGCTCCATTCTTTTTTCCTTTTTTTTTATTTTTCAAATTATCCTTTCTTATATAATATTTAAAATCGTTTATAATTTTT
>JAOVYX010014691.1:0-31218 GCA_035668315.1 Drosera spatulata
GTTTTTAACAATACGTTATTTTTTCACTAAAATTTTATGAAATAGAACGTCTTATCATAAGTTAACATTTCAACTATTGCGATATCCAAAAATATGTACAACTTGTTACACTTTAGGTGATAAATCTTCATCGAAAACGAATTTAGCGACGGATTCCGTCGTAAAATACAATTCTTCAAAGCCATTAGCGACGGAATCCGTCGCTACTATATTTTGTTATAATTATTTTTAATTTTTTTAGCGACGGAATCCCTCGCTAAATAGTTGTCTTGAAAATTGGGTTTTTTGCAAAACATTTAGCGACGGAGGTCCATCGCTAAATGTAAAAAATTTAGCGACAGCATTGACTTTCCGTTGCAAAAATAATCAAGTTTTTTCTTTTTTATTTTAGCTACGCATCCGTCATAAAAATATATGTTTTTGTGACGGATTTTGTCCGTAGCTAAAATTTTACGTAGCTAAAGTGCTATTTTTTTTATAGTGTCTATAACGCCCGACTTTCCTGTGGTTTACTAAAGAAAACCACGTGGCATTACCACTGTTGTGGCTCACTTCCCCAACAAGGCATAATCAACTTATCCTTCCTTGGGCATATAAAATAACTAGAATTATTATGAACTCAAACTGTTTCACTCATTTATTTTACAGATACCCATTACACATAACCCTTGATCTCACTAAATCCTCCTTAAGTCTCAGGAGTGATATTTTACAGAATTAGGTGAGTTATTTATGGATGCATCCTCGCCTACTAATGCACTCCACCATCATACTAATTACCTGGAAAAAAAAAAAAAACAGAGGAAATAAGAAAAGTTGTCGTGAGCTATAGGACCTCAATAACATGCCGATCTCCTTCCCAGGGAATATACGAGAGATATAAAAGAGGAAAATTTGATCGCTTAGATCATTCATTCTAGCACCCTGGAAGCAGCACAACAGGCAAACTGAATAGTATTTAATGTAAACACACAAAATAACCAGACAGACATCAATCCAGAGCACCTAACCGTACCAAGCATTCCTTTTTCCCCGATCATCAACCAAATATCAATCCCTGCATATCTCATTTACAAAATGTCCCAAGAATGCTCTGGGAGTATACCAAAACCAGAGTGTACACGCTTTTGGAATAATTCATTCTAGCACCTATGGTTTAAAGGCCACCTTTGTCCTCTCAAAACTCTAGTTTAGATTATTGTTTTTCTACACTTTTGGAGACCGAATCTTGGTGCAACGCTTTGGATCTCTTCCATTCGTCATCGTATCTTCATTCTTCTACGTTGTGTTATCTTTCTTTCTCTTTTCATTTACAATCATGGTTGTGATGATGCATATAATGATGATGTATGTGATGATTGATATAATGAGTGAGTAATTATATAGTGAGGATAGATTAATGAAATTCTAGCTAATACGGATCATGAGATAAGTTAGATCACCAAAATCATTTTCGTGTGTTAAGATTGATGCATGAAATCTAACCTTAATCCATTATATATTATGAAATCAAATAGCTTGATCACCTATTGATGGCATAACCTAACTATTAATCGAACTAAGTGATTATATTATAGCAAAAAAATAATTCATGATTTAAGCTTATTGTCATGACATGATTGATTGCATGTGAACCTATATAGTTTAAGCTCATTGCTATTAATGTTCATGTTTGGTATATTCTCTTGTTTTGATTCAATTAATTTATTTTTAGCATATACGAGCTCATCAGTATGTTAGGGATAAATAGACTAGATTAATTATACAAGCTCATTGATAATTAACAATCTACCGAATATGATACTTTATGCCCAAAGGTGTCACGGCAAAACCTATCTAAATAAGAAATCTATATGATAATCATCCATGATTGATCCTAAAAAGCTATACTGTAATTAGTCGACCTCCCTACCTTTTTATCACATAAGAAAACACCTCAATCCATTTCTTCCTTAAGTTTAGATTATTTTAGTTTAATTTCATCCATTTAATTACTTTTATCAGTAAAAAACAAAACCCCCCTCCAATCTTAATTTTCATATTTATAATAGTTCTTTATAGTGACTAAAAAATAAGAATAAATAATATTGTGACCGTCCCTGTGGGTTCGACCCTTACTTCCACTACTGCATTATTTTAAATATTTTTAGAGTGTAAATGAGTGCATATAAGTTCTAATTTGACGTGTCTACGACAGCACATATCACCTTCCACAACACAACATGCCTAGTCATGTTGTAACTCTATAAAACAACACTCGACATGGTCTCACAACTAACCACAATAGTTAATTAGACACTTTATATATTTATGGAATATTAACCATTCCAAGCAATTACGACACCAATGAATCAATACACTCAACATGCATCATCAATTCACAACACCTAATATTAAACACACAACAGATTGCAACCATTGAATTACGTCAGTCACGTTTGGTGATTGCATTCAGAGATTGCAATGCATAATGTTATACTCACGGGTATAATAAACTGCTTTGCCAAAAAACATTCAATACGTCTAAACGTTACCTTCTTATTAAAGCTTCGCTCAGTTTGTCCTTATATCTCAATGAGCAACGTCTCCAAATTCTATAACATAATAGGATACGCATATTAAGATGCACCGTTTGTGGATTATTAACCATGCTAAGGAGGTTAACACATTCGTTAATATTTCTTGAAAAATCATCATATTTATACTACGAGGTGATGTCAAGCTTGAATGAGTCTTTGATTCTGTTTTCGATAGTCCATGTTTTTGATTTTCTGTATTGAATATCATTAGAGATATTTGTGAACACTTGAACTTGTTTAAGAGTCAAAACGGTCATTCTTGATCCAAAAGGTTTTGAGAGGGTATCCCGACCTCTGGAACGAAAGTCCCGGTCTCTGGAACGAGCTTTTGGGCCTCTGGAATGGGTGTCCCAGATTCTATCCAACATGACATTTTGATGAGTTTAAATCTATAACTTCTCGTACATAACTCCAAAAATTATTTTGTAAAGTTCTACATAAACTGGACTTCGTAATATTTTCAGTACATCAAAGTTTTCATCGTAAATACTTATGGATAATAGATTTTGATTCATTTTAATTTATGTTTTTATAAATCAAATAGTTTGACCTTCCTTCACTAATCAGCTCATAACTCCTTACACACAATTCCAAATCGCGATTTAAACAACTGCTCTGAAAACTACACTTCCATACCTTTCCAATGATATAAGGCTTGTTTTCAAATTGCTACTATGTAATTTCAGATCAAGCCATAAAATCATCCTAATAACCAGTTTTTTACAGATTGTTATGTCCACACGTTTTGAATTATATCTTCAGACTTACAACTTCGAATCATAATTTATCAACTTCGTTAGGAACTAGACATAATCATACTTTCCTGACGGGATGGCCTACATATCCGTCACTTGTCCGAGAGATCTTGAGCACCTAGACGAGTACTGTTGGCCAGGCTCCAGCTGATAATCCTATTGAGGAGTATGTCTCGTTCCAGCGGGGGAACGAGATGAGATGGCTGAACTTGACAGCGCTCTTGAGGATCTATCATCCACAATCGGGAGGCTACCAGGAGTATGAGAGGGGCTATGTGCCGTACTTACAGGCATAAAATTATATCAAGAATTCTGTCAATGGATTATTCAGCAAGAATTGTATAAATTGTATCAAAAATGCTGTCAATTATATCAAGTATTGTGTCAATGGTATCAAAAATGGTATCTGAGGCTTCAAGATATATTAAAATGAGAATTTATTTCAAAACCTATAATATTTTATAAATATTTTAATCAAGATGATCATCGTCTCTTTTAATAGTGAAGGATCTTTGTCGCCTTACCTACCTTCTCCACTTCTCCTCAAACTCTCCTTCCCTTCTCTTGCTTATCTCTTTTCTTGCATGGTAAGGAGTAGTTTTGTGTTTGTGAGAAGTTTTCAAGGAGAAGAGAGCTTATATTTATAGGAAACTAAATTAATAAAAATATTAAGTGATAAATAAGTGCATAATTAGTGGATAATTAATTTAATTTAGGTGGAATAGAAATTGACATAAAGAAAATTTAGGTCATTTTCGTATAAAAATGATATTTCCGTATTAAGATCATATTTCCCGTATTTGCATATTAGGGTTATATTTCGTCCATATTTTGCATTCTTTCACTATTATATCGTCAAACGAGCCTTATAACCCCGCAAAATAAATTATAACGTACGATAATTTACTATTCACATTAATTATCATGAAACTAAATTTTACAAAATTTTTCGGGTTCTTATAGCTACGAACCTCGGCCACTATTTTACGCTCAAGCCACTTTATGATCGCTTCAATCTTTTAAGGATCGACTTGAACACCTTCTTGCGAGATTATGTTCCCCAAGAACATCACCTTATCCAGCCAAAACTCATACTTCTTGAACTTAGCATAAATCTTGTTTTTCCTTAATGTCCTCAATACGATCCTCAAATGATCCTCGTGCTCCTTGACAGACTTGGAATACACGAGAATATCGTCAATGAAGACGATGACAAATTGGTCAAGATAGGGTTTCAACACCCTATTCATGAGATCCATGAAGACGGCCAGAGCGTTAGTAAGACCAATTGGCATCACAACAAACTCGTAATAACCATAACGTGTTCGAAACCCCGTTTTTGGAATATCCTCGGGCTTGATTCGGAGTTGATGATATCCGGAGCGGAAACCAAATGGGAAATCCGTCATATCTTGCCTTAGATTCAATCATATCTCCCATAGACAACTCTAGGACTAATCCAAGATTAACATGTTGAGGAGTTAAGTTCATACATATAGCCATATTTGCAGAGATAAAGGAATGCGAAGCGCCAAAATCAAACAAAACATGTATGGTGTGATTATTGGCAAGGATCATACCGGCAACAACGGTGTCCTGCATATCGGGATCCTGCCGATTCATTGCATATACACGACCCGTTACCATCCCACGTGCTTGAGTGTTACAACCCCTATTCGGATTGGTTTGATGAGGAACGGAGTTCACTTTGTTCTTCCTTGGGCAATCAGCGACTCTGTGCTTGGAGCTACCGCACCATAAGCATTGATTTGTTCCCACTCGACAATTTTGCTTTGAGTGATTGGTCCTTTCGTACTTTACGCATGGCCTCCCTTGATTCTTGCCACGTCTACCATTTCCTTGTGAGTTAGATGATTCTCCCTCAAACCTCTCCTGAGACCCCCTAGAATTTTGATTGCTAAAGTGCTCACGTCCTCATTTCGAGTTTGATGAAGCTTCCTCCTTCATCTTAACAACGCCCTCCATCTTCGAAGCTTTCTCATTCATTTCTTGGAATGAGTTGAACGTTAGCACTGACAGCGCTTCCATGTACTTCCAGTTCAGCCCCTGCTCGAACTGGCGCATGTGACGCTTTAAAACATTGATTAGCGAACCTTGAGAGCTCGTTGAACTTTGCAGTGAACTCGATTATACTTATCCTCCCTTGTTTCAGTGAAAGAAACTCTTCCTCCCTCTACGCTAAAAGGACGCTGGATAGAACTTTTCTCGAAGCAATTCCTTAAATTCTTTCCAACCAAAGTCAGGGTCGAGATTGCCCTTAATTGTTCTCCACCAAAGATCTGCTTGGCCAACCGGCAGATATGCGGCTATCGGACCTTGCGTTCCTCGGTGCATCTGACAACGTCAAAGGGTATGTCCATATCTTTAACCCAATTCTCGAACTCTATCGGATCTAACTTCCCATCATATCGAGAAGGATTGAAGGACATGACCTCACAAATGTAGCGTTTGTTATCGTTCTTCACCATATTGATTCTATTGTCCTGTAATCAATAACTAATCAATACGTATTCCATAAACATCAATATATATTCTAAAACCACAAAGCCGCATGCATTCCATAGTATATCATTTTCATGAAATGATATGATAGTTTTGTAAATTTCAAAGATGAGCGGTATATTGGTAATTGATACTAGACTATTAAATATGATATTCAATATTGTATAACTTAATTTGGCATTTCAAGGGGTTTTATGCCTCATGATTTTTTTTCATGTTCTTTTTCATGTTTTGGATGAGAAATCAATTTGTTATTAAAAGTGTTCAATTGATTTTGGTTTATTTCAATGGGCTTTATCCCATTAGTATAGTTACTATTGTCATTCGAATCAACTAGTGCGTCACCCGCGTGATGCGTGGAGAATGTTCTAATCTTACATGTCTCTAATTTCACAAAATTTGATTGTTTATTAGGATTATTTATCTTAATATCGTTAATATTTTGTTGGATACGTGTATATAATGTCTAATGTCTAGAAAATTATTTTGATTTTATCGAGAATATTTAATGGATTCTCGAAATATATATAATCCACGATACTTTAATGTATAATCTTGTTGTAAGAAGTTTTCACGTAAGAACAAAGATAACTTATATCACACATCAAATGATACACATTTTCATCCGATCGATGATCAAATCTCTCAACTAACTCGGTAAAATGAAATAAATAGACGAAAAAGATCAAAAAAATTGTATGATTTTTTTCCTTTTTTTCTTTTTTAATGAAGTTTTAAATACTGTAATATGAAAAAACGTAAATATAAAAAAATATTATTTAAATAACTTTTAAATTATTTAAATATTTTATTTATGTTTGATAACATTTGCAAATATTTTAGTAAATTTCTTTGAGATAAACAATATGAATGTATATGTCTTTTATGATATAATCTGTATGAAATTATCACGCTATTCTTAACGTATGAATGCATACATAGTTGTTTTTTCTTTACAGAAATGATGAGAGTTATCAAATTAATTATATCACTCCGCGAATCAAATCAATCCTTTTAGTGCGCCCCCTGTAATTTTAAACCTCAATCATTACATCCTCAAAGGTGATCCTCCGTTCGTTCCTCTGGCCACTTTTCCTATACTTCGTATTTGGCCTGCCATGAATACGGATGTCTGCATACTTTCGCCTTATAAGAACCCATCCTAGTGTCCTTGAAAGTGTAGCTAAAAGAGAATGGATCTTGTACGGCTCCTCTTGGAGCTTATTCGGTCCTCGAAGGTTGTGATTATATATCGCCTCCTTTACTTGTCATATATGCACATCCATATAAACATTTGATCGCAACCTTAGAGTATATGGATCGACTAGCTTCTTGGTCCACTTATGATGCCATCGGGACATAAACGTTGTCATATTGACCTACATATCATCAATAGAAAATCATATCGTTAGTATCTCGTCTTAGCTCAAATGCGCTTCAAGATTTAAGACTTATAAACCAAAATTATTTTCATACTTTGATTCCATGCCTTTCAAATCGCAACATACAACTTTTTGTTTCTCATAAAGGAAGTAGTACAATAGTTTATTCCTTACACAAACCTTCCTTAGTACACATAAGGGTAATTAGACTTATAAACGCAGCCTACAATTCCTTAGTCCCAAGCTTTGAATACAATTTCAGTTTTTTGTAATGGGTTCCATATAATCGTCTCGTTTAACCTTGGGAGTTTTCAAGTCCTTGCTGGTCCCTTGCCTGTGATCATAAAGTGCCAACGCTACTTTCCCAAATGTAAACATCCACTTTCGGTCCTTCATATACTTTTCCTTTATCAGCAACCAACAAGACGTGTTAGGAAGTGACTCGATGAGACAATTTATCTTATGAGCTTCTTTGTCAAGTGTATTGGGTCCATAGGAGTTGTATTGCTGGATTTCCTTACGAATCCTTGCGATGTGCGTTCCCACACGCTCGCTTGGTGCTAACTTAAGAGCATAAGGGTCCTCCCTTAGTCCCGCCCTAGCATTCCTTGAGCGGAAGATGATATCCTAAGATAACATACTAAACAAGAAAGGTTGAAATCAGTTTGAAAATCAAAAGCATATAACTTTAAACTTAGCCACCCTGGCCCCCCGTACCTGTCACTCACTTTCATTTATCCTTGTTTTATACCTAGGCTCTGATACCGCTCTGTGACGTCTCATCTTGGGTGGTACGCTCACTGCCATGACTTAAACCAAGGTTCATGTTCGAATCGCAAAGGCATTTGTATATGAATAACATCATAACAAAAGAGTAGTAGGGTTCAAAATATTATTACATAACTATATATGTCATAAGTCTTATACATTGTAGTAGTACATAAAGGCGGTCATAAATTAAGTTCGCTCATTAGTCGTCGTACCCTTGCCCCGCTTGCTTTCCTCAAAACATTAAAAACAATGAAAAATGAGACAAAGATCTCAGCAACTATATTATGGAACGTAAAAACATAGAGGTTTCAATGTAACGGTTTTAGGCGCATAAAAGCGATATATGTAAAAGCATTGCAAAACATATTATTTAGGCATCTTGCAACCAGCAAATACATGAGTATTATCTAGTGTAAACTTGA
The DNA here is from genome assembly GCA_035668315.1 of Drosera spatulata. Classification (NCBI taxonomy): domain Eukaryota; kingdom Viridiplantae; phylum Streptophyta; class Magnoliopsida; order Caryophyllales; family Droseraceae; genus Drosera; species Drosera spatulata. The sequence goes on from JAOVYX010014691.1 coordinate 8,433, forward strand.
TTCTTTGAGTCTAAAACAGAAAGAGCATGACACATATAGAATACAAACACACTTGAACTTTCAATGAAGCCATTATGCACATGTGAAAGTGATAGTCAAGGAAGCATAGTAAAGTTTGTCTCCTAAATATTTTCTTGCATCGAACTCTTGCTAAATGTCTTTATTTGACTTCTGCTTTGTGGCTTTGAAGTAAGAAATTAAGCAAGAAACTTATAGCATTTAAACAAAACTTGTTTGCGAGTGGTCATGCTTTCCAGTACTTGAGTTGTTATGACATGTTATCTTGATTGGGAATATGTTTCCTTAACATATTCTTGATGGCTCATGACCATAACAAAACAGCTCACAAAGCATTAGGAACAGTTCTTGATTTTCAAAGTATAAGAAGATGGCATGTCGGTTTTCATAGAAAGCGTGTCGATAACTTGATAAATCATATTGGTAACTTGTAAAGGCACGTTTTTCACACACAAGCAGAATCAAGCTCACATAGGAACACATAAAAACATGGGCAAAAGTAGTGACTTGAACAATGACAAACATAAACCATACATATAGTTACCTTAGACGCTACTTGAATTACTTGAATCCTTGCGTCCTTAGAGTGCGACCGACCTTGGATCTCTTAACGCTTCTCGTCGCCTACATAAACATGCATCCATACTTAGTATGAGCTTAGTTATGAAGCATCACGAATTTGTTAAGGCCATATCGACTAACCCTTAGTGCTTTAGTGCAATCACATCGACAACCTTAGCGTTTTTCTTTGCGTCGAGCTTGCTTAACTCATCTACCTCTTCTTCCCTTTTCTCTCTACTTAGGCCACGAATTTGAGTGTGTAAAGATCATCCTCAGAACCCTAAACATGCCTATTTATAGTCATATATAAAGTGATTAGTCATCGCTTCCTTAAATATGTTATAGTGATTGTACACACTCATCACTTAATGGCACAAATTGGTTCTAGCCTTAACGTGTGTGTGTCTGGATTTCTTTGTCTTGTTTAACGTCATGAAAAATAAGTTAATATGTGTCTCTTGTTTGTTTTTAAACTTGATACTTAAGGCTTAAGTGTCCTTAAAGTCTTGTAAAGACATGGATAGTCTCAGTGTCACTTTTTCATCGGTCAACCAAGATAAGCATGGGCGTCTTAGGTGTCGCAATGCTATTTGTCATAGCCTTTGTGTGTATTTTGCTACCGTTCCCTCTTATTTACGTCATAGAGTTGAGCGCCTTGGCCCGCCATGCTCTTGGCTTCGTTTTGACACGAGCGACGAGCATTGTGCTAACGAATTGCTCGGTCCTTACACCTAATGGAAAGAAGTACACAACTATTGAATTAGATTCACTCCGACATATGTGAATCGAATGGTGTGTTGACAGGGGGTGCCAGAGATACTTCATAACCTTTGTGGATGATTCTAGTAGATACTTCGTATTTACTTAGGACAATGAATGAACCATTTGTCATGTTTAAGAAATATAAATCGGAAGTAGAAACCAACTTCAGAAGAAAGATAGGGGTGGTGAATACTTCTTCAAAGAGTTTGATGACTTTTGTGAAGAACATGGAATCATTCACCAAAGAACAACCCCATATATCCCTCAACAAAATGGTCTAGCCAAAAGAAAAAATCATATATTGGTTGAAATGATTAATTGTGTGCTTAATAATACTAAGTTACCACATAACCTATGGGGTGAAGCACTTAGGGTACCTTCATCTAAATCAAAGCAAAGTCCCTATGAACTACGGAATGGTAGAAAATCAAACTTGAAACATTTTAAAGTGTGGGGGTGCTTAACATATTATAGAGTTCCCAATCTTAAAAGAACTAAGCTTGGACCCAGAGCTTTTAGAAGTGTATTTGTTGGTTATGTCGAAAATAACAGGGCTTATAGACTTCTTGATTTAGAATCTAACCTCATTGTAGAATATAGAAATGTAGAATTCTTAGAAGATAAATTTTCCAATGACTCTGCGATCATGGAAGAAGAAGAAGACAAATAGAACCTATTGAATCTATAACTAATGAACCAAAAAAAAAAAAAAAAAGAATCTAGTGTTCCACAACAAGTTGTAGGGCCTAAAAGAAGGAATAGGATATGGAAAGAAAAGAACTTAGACCCTACTTTTATACTTTGCAATCTCTAGTCTTCTTAGTTGAAGGAGATCGAAATGATAAAATCTACAATAAAATACCTTATGTGTATAAGATAATCCTAAATCGTATAAGGAAGCAATGGCATCTAGAGATTTCGCCTGTTGGAAAGGAGCCATAAATGATAAAATGGATTCAATCATGGGTAATAACACATGGGTATTGATAGATTTACCTAAAAGATCTAAACCTACTAGATGTAAATGGGTGTTTAGAAGAAAGTATAACGGAACTATACAAGCCTTTAAAGCAAGATTAGTTGCAAAGGGATTTACACAAAAGGAAGGCCTAAATTATTTGGATATTTATGCCCCTGTCGCTCGCATTACTTCTATTGTAATTCTTATTGTTTTTTCTTCACTTAATAAACTTCATGTCCATCAAATGGATGTGAAGACCGCATTTTTGAATGGAGACTTGAATGAAGAAGTTTATATAAAACAACCCGAAGGATTTGTGTTATTCGAAACTGAGAATAAAGTATGCAAGTTAACTAAATCCTTTATGGTCTCAAACAAGCACCTAAATAAGGATATGAAAAGTTTGATACTGTTACGAACGGGTCCGTTAATAATAAACACAAATAATAACGAATGCGCAAAATTAAATGGGACAAAGATTTTTACGTGGAAACCCTTAAGGGAAAAACCACGGGCGGTCGCTGATGACGAAAAATCCACTAATCAAAAAAGGAAATACAAAAGGAGCTACACTCAAAATATTGAGAATCTCACAATAAGGGATAGAGATAATAATCTCTAAAACAAATCCCTTAAACCCTCAATATGATTTTGTGTGTATATATGAATAGTACTTTCACTCAAAACCTCACTTTCCCTTTCTCCTTTCTTTTGCCTATTCCTCTCCCACGGGCTCTTTCTTCTTCACCTTTCTCCCTGCCCGGCTCTCTTACTCCTCATCCTTCTCATCATCTCCTACCTCTTCTTATATACAACAACCAAACACGTATACAACACGGGGAAGCAAACGCGGGGAATTCCATGCGGAGACGAACGCGGCGAAGGAACACCGATTTGAGGCACTTCAATTTCAACAGATACTACTATACTTGCTTTTGGCTTCACGCATAATAGTGCAGATGGATGCATTTACTCCAAATTCACTAAAGAATATGGAGTTATTGTATGTTTATATGTTGATGATATGTTGATCGTTGGCACTAACATGGATGAAGTGAATGAAACTAGGAAGTATCTTTTTTCGATCTTTAAGATGAAAGACCTTAGTGAAGTGGATACTATCTTAGGCATAAAGATCAAGTGATCTAGTGGGGGTTTTGCTTCGAGTCAATCTCACTACATTGATCAGAAGGTTCTTACAAAGTTCAATCAACTTGTACTTAAAGAGCAATCCACACCTTTTGATGTGAATGCTAAGACGAGGATCAACTCTGATAAAGCGATGGCTTAACTTGAATATGCAAGTGCAATTGGTAGTTTCGTATGTCAGATGCATTGCACTAGACCGGATATTGCATATTATGTGTGAGAACTTAGTAGATTTATTAGCAATCCAAACGTTGAGCATTGGAAAACTATTGGTATAACATTGGGATACCTCAAGAAAATGACAAATTTAGGGTTGTTCTATCATGAGCATCTAGCCGTGTTAGAAGGCTATACGGATGCAGATTGGATCACTAGTGTTGGTGACAACAAATCCACAAGTAGATGGATAGTCACTCTTGCGGGTGGTGCAGTTTCTTGGAGTAGGAAGAAACAAAGATGCATTTCTCATTTGCCTATGGAATCGGAGTTTATTGACTTCCTTCTTATGGAAAGGAAGCAAATTGGATTAGGAACTTGTCGATAGACATCAAATTGTGGTCTAATCCTATTCCCGCCATATCCATTTATTGTGATAATGAGGCGACGATGTCAAGGGCATATAGTACTACCTATAATGGTAAGTCTAAACATATAAGTCGGAGACATGATTATGTGAGACAATTGATTTAAGATGATATCATTACAATTGTCTACGTCAAGTTAAATCAAAACTTGACAGATCTTCTTACTAAGCCACTTGGTAGAGATCTCGTGGCTAATACTACAAGAGGAATGTACTAAAATCATTCTAAACCGGTAACGATGATAATCCAACCTAAATTTAGAAAAGACCCCTATCCTTTGGGATTAATGTGATAAAAATAAGTCGTTATGAATGGTTGTTGTATAGTCGCAAGCTTTGCCCTAAAGGAGTAGACTATACGATCCGTTATGTTTTTAGGTCGAGTTTCACAACTCTTAGTGAGATTTGTTAATGTGCTCTAGTAACAGCTGCACAGAATCTTACCTATATGAACTACAAGTGGTGTCACTTTTCATGGAATGTTTTATGGTTTACACCCTAGATGTTCATGAACCCAGGATTTATACATGGCCATAATAGTGCTAAGTAAGTAGAATTCTCATAGAGGTAGGATAATTATGTGTGTGTGCTCCCTCCGGACATATCACGTGATTTGCTTATTTAATCTACGGACACCGATCAAATCGATGTGACTTTGAGGGGTTTACACTAAGGAAGGTTTAAAACACAAAGAACGTTGTGTCCGTCGCATGTATTTTACAATGACTTGGTGATGAGATTCTTTCATCGACCTTGTGAGGTCGTTTTGATATGAGTATATCTCACTGTAGGAGACCCTGGGCTCCGGTTTGACTGATCCCCTTTCGCAAATGTCTCTTTTACTAAAACTGAAGAAAGCTTACTTATGAAATTGAATAAGTCTCGCAAAGAGCACAATTATAACATTAAGGATATCTATTGTCTATCGTTTTTATGTGATTGATATAATGGTAAGTACAACAAAGTCTTGAGTGAACTGTTGAGTGCAGCTGTGCGTGAGACCTGGACTGGGGAACTATCGTATCTAAGTGTCATTGTCTCAATTTGTTTGATATGGAGGTCTTGATTGTCATACCATAAAGGATATGACGGTAATAATAACGTTGATAATGTCTGAAGTGTCGATGGATGTGTAGTTTCGAGTGTTATTACGTAGTATTAAGTGTGTTTATGTGATTAAGGTGAATCACTGATATGCTTATGATGATAATTGTGAATGCCGTCAGATTGACATGATAATTCCAGAGTGCAGGAATAAAGGATCCAAGTGATCATTTTCCATTTCTTTTCTTACCTTCTTCTCTCGTGTGGTAAGGGGACCGACACGTTATTTAGCTCATGGTTACTATTTTTCTGTGCCTTTCTTCTTCTCTATGTTACTGGAGCAAGACTTGAAGAAGAAATGTGACCTAAGATTTGATGCTAGATATAACTTATGTCTGAAAGGTATTCTAATCTTAGAAAGAGAAATAAAGTTCACTGCAAATGTGATATTTTGAGTTATGATTAAGTGCATCAAAAGTTTCTAAACTAATGATATATAAGTGGACTTAGCTTAATTCTTATAATTAACTCAGGAAGTACATAGTTTTTGCCAAATTGAGGCGTTGGGCCCAAAGACAGTGACGCCATATGTATCATTAATAAGTAATGAAAAGTCAGAGCGTTGTAGTTTTCCAACCTTCTTTAGATGCTTTGGCATCCAACCTTTCGTGCATGGTTGTGTTTATACGATTTTTGGACAAACTTTCTAATATATATTGCCTCCCAAATCAGATTGAAAAAGTTCATTCATCCATATGCATCATCAACGATCAAACACCGAACTCTCACTATCTCAAAGAGAATCCAGGGGTTTGATTTCAGGAGCGCTTTTCGCAACGCCCAAGGAATGCTTGGTCATATCCTAAAGATATACTCGTCTGCGACCCAAAGCAATCTTCGTTAAGAAGAGGGAACGATTAATACCTTAAAGAGAGTAGACCACGTCTACGATTCTAAGCCTAAACACAATTACATTCCCATCTTCATACCCTTTTGAATTATTGGACTTCGTTGTTTGGTACATATTTCCCAACAGTTTTAATTCGATGTAACAAGCCTTTAAGGGAAGAACAATAGTTTTTAGGCATCGTGAGGAGGTGAGGAGGGTGTTCAAGAGCCAACGTGAGGATTTCTTCTTCCCGATGCCTACGCATCATTGATGTGTGTGTAAACACGCATCGTTTTCTTACTCAAAGTTGCTTATTTGTGTGAAGTTTTATTCTTAATTTGTGTCGTTTTAGTTCCTTTTACTATTTAGAGCGTTGATACTGTCGTATTTCTTGTTTTTGTTGCAGAGCTGAAGAAATCAAAACTTTTTGGTATAATGAATATTTTGGAGTGTTCAAGAAAATTTTGGAGTGCTTGGAGATGATATTCATATTTTACAATCTATTAGAAAGAAAAGAAAACAAATCGAAGCAAAAATGAAGGTAAATTGTAAAAGTTATGACAGTTTGAAAATCGATTGATTTTATACTGTTCTTGAAGCACGGCCTGACACGGCCGTGTCAGGTGAGACACGACCGTGTCAGGTGAGACACGACCGTGTCAACCTTAGAAAGAAAAGTTACAATTTCTCGAAGCACGGACCATTTCAGGCCATGCCAACCCAGACACAGCCATGTTAAGCTCTCCGAATTGCATATCTTTGTTATTTTGATTCAGAGATTTATAGGGGATTGTTCGTTATCCTTCTCCCCTATAAATACTACATCTTCAACATCAAAAAAAAAAAAAAAAAAAAAAAAAAAAAAAAAAAGAAAGAAAGAAAGAAAGAAGGGAAGGTGCTCTGATACTCATGCTATTTTGGTCGATTTCTTTGAACATTTTTCGCTCCAAAATGCTCCTCGTACTTTTGCAATACAACGCTCAATTTTCAATCTATCTCAAGGCACTAATTCAATTTCTACTTACTATGCCATCCTCAAATCTCTCCGTGATAAACTTTCAGCTTATCGTTCACTTCCTCCTTGTGCGTGTGGTGCCATGAGGAAGCTCCAATCTTTTCTGGAAATCGATGCATTAATCGACTTTTTATAGGGTCTCAATGATTCCTACTCTAATGTTCGCATCTAGATCCTACTCATGGATCCTCTTCCGATTAAGACAAAGGCTCACTCTCTTATACTTCAAGAGGAACGACAACGTTCCCTAAAAACAACTCGCCCACTACCTCTTGATCAAGCAGCAATGGCTACACAACGCACTACTGAACGACCTGTGCGTAGACGTTCACGTTATCACTGTAATTTTTGTAACATGGATGGGCATTCTGATGTATGTTGCTTTAAAAACCACGGCTACCCACCTAATTGGACTCCACGTTCAGACTGTCGCAGCAAGAATACAAGCACAACTTCATCTCGTCATGCTGCTCATTTAACTAAGTCCAATGCCATAACCCCTATCATTCCTACACCAGCTTCTCTCACTGCAGAGCAAGTCACATAACTCGATCCTCTCCTTGCTTCCTGGTAGTAACTCCTCTTCATTTACGAATGCTGCAGGTAATAATCTCGTTAAACAATCCTCTTTTGGATCATTGATACGGGTGCAATTGATCATATGGTGTCTGATCCTACGATATTCAGTTTGTTCACAAAACGTTCTCGTCCTCCCTCAGTTCGATTACCCAATGAGACAAGCGCTCCGGTCATTGGCATCGGGACTGTCACTTTATTTCCTAATCTCCCTCTTACTGATAAGTTGATATGTGCCTCAAGAGTTACTCCCGCGTGGTCCTTCCGTCATCTCCATGTGGTCCGTGGCTTTTCCATGTCTGTCTCGTGTGTGCATTGGCCTATATAACACAATGAGAATTGTTTGGGACAGAGAGCATCAGAGCGAAGGCAACGAAGAAGCTACATAGGAAAACGCATAAAGAAGTTTGTGTGTTATTCACATGTCTTGTTTACAAACATATTAGAATGAGTTAGGAGAGATTTGTATTAGGAGAGGTGTATCTATATCTCTCAAGGTGAAGCTCTTGGTGTTCAGGTGTAGCTTGTTTGTACTCCTCGTTTGACTAGTGGATTTCTTCATCGTCGGTGAACGCCCGTGGTTTTCTCCCGCAAGGATTTCCACATAAAATCTATCTCTTTTATTTATACTATTTAAATTCTGCTCATTGGTATTATATATTTAACGTTCTATTTAATCCACTTAGGCTAGTAATGCTCATTTAATAGTAACGGTAAAATCAACGAACCTTGGTCATAACAAACTGGTATTAGAGTATGACAGCGTTCAATCCTTGTTTCTTACACCGGGTTAGCCCACGTAGGGTTAGGAATGAAGGTTGTTAAACTTGGGATTTAATCAGGTCCATTGAATTTTTTACTGTTTTGTTTTATTTATCACGGGTTAAAAGAAAAAATGGCACCAATGAAATTTGATATTGAAAAATTTGATGGCACAAATAATTTTGAACTTTGCAGAGTCAAAGTCGTTTCTTTATTAACCCAAGAAAGTATTGAAGAGGTTCTGGAAGGGGTTGATAAATTACCAACAGAAATGAAAGCGAAAGATAAGACGAAAATGGATAAAAAGACACGCACTGTTTTACAGTTATGCTTGTCTGATGACGTTCTTTAGAACGAAAGAACGTCTTGGAGGAGAAGACTGTCAAGGCTCTTTAGGATAAGATGTCTAGCTTATATATGAGCAAATTATTGCTTCTCGTTTGTACATGAGCCAGCGTCTCCATTCCTTCAAAATGAAGGACTCCTTTATCTTACTAGAAAAGCATTTGACTGAGTTTCAGACTATTCTTGTTGATCTGAAAAATGTTAGAGTTGCCATTAACGATGAAGAAGTGGCGGTGATTCTATTGTCCTATCTCCCAGCAGCTTTGAGGCCTTTGTGACTACTATGATTCATAGTAGGGACTGTTTGTCACTGGAAGATGTGAAGATGTCTTTCATCAGTAGCCAGTCGAGACACCAACTCATGGAATCATCCAGGCCGTCGAGTTCAAATGATGGGTTATTCATCAGAGGAAGACATGATCGAAGATAGCAGGATAGATTCAAAGGTCGATCGAAGAGTAGCAGCTCCAAGAAGTCCAACTCATGTCACTACTACCATCAGAAGGGACATTGAAAGGACAAATGTTCTAAGCTGAAGAATAAACAGAAGGAGAAAGAAGCCCCAGTTGCAGGTATTTTTGAGACTCGGACCATCTCGACCGTTGTTACATCCGTCGTGGAGTCCTTGGTCGCATCTATTTCAGAATGGGTGATGAATTCAAGTTGCATCTTTCACATTTGTCCGCATCGGGAAGGGTTCGTCACATTTGCTGAGTTCGAGGGTGGCGTAGTTCTTATAGGCAATAATGCTGCCTGTAAAATCCTTGGTGTGGGAGATGTTCGTATTTGGATATGGGATAGTATTGTGCGGACATTGAAAGATGTTTGTTATGTTCCAACAGTGAGACGGAACCTTATTTCTTTGGGTCCTCTTGATCGTGAAGAATGTTCCTATCATTCTCAGAATGGGGATATGGAGTTCAACGAGAGCCATATAGTGATCATGAAGACCAGACTTCGTGCTGGATTATACTACCTGATCGGCGTTACGCAGAATGGTGTTGCAGCTGTTGCAAGCTCATTATCAGCCTGTGATGGTGAGACTAGTTCTGAGATGAAGCTATGACATATGTGGCTTGGGCATATGGCTAATAGGGGGATGGATGTTCTGAGTACGGCAGACTTGCTTGAAGGTTTGAAGACACAGAAGCTCGGGTTCTACGAGGGCTGTTTCTCGATAGGCCAAAAAGAGTGTCATTTGGTGGTACATTGCACAGAACGAAGAGGACACTCGACTGCATGCTTCGATGGGAGATAAAAACTATTTTTTTGACCTTCATTGATGATTATTCCCGTTATGTCTGGATATATTTTTTGAAAGAGAAATTCAAGGTATTCGAGACCTTCAAGGAATGGTTGATATTGATTGAGACGTAGACCGATAGGCAGATCAAGAGACTTCAAACCGAGAACATGATGAAATTTGTGAACAACCAATTTCTGGAGTTCTATAAGGACAAAAGCATTATGAGGCATCGCGTCGTTATTTACACACCCCGACAGAATGGGGTAGCAGAGCGCATGAACCGAAAGCTCATGGAGCGAGCTCAGTGCATGTTGATTGGGGACGGACTGAAGGAGAGGTTTTGGGCTGAAGCTGTTGTGATACCCTGTTATCAGGTAAATAGGTCATCCTTCTCAGCATTATCTATAAAGACACCTTATGAAGTTTGGTCTAGTAAGCCCGCGGTTGTCCTGAATATTATCATGTCAGCAAAGGGAAGTTGCAACCTAGGGTCAAGAATGCCATCTTTCTTAGATATCAGCCAGGTGTGAAGGTGTACAAATTGTATTATACTGATCCATCATCACCTGGGATCGTCATCAACAGAGATGCCACATTTGACGAGGAGTCAATGTTAGCCAAGAAAGCTTCGCAGCAAGGGAACATTCGGCAGCAGATGGAGCAGACACGAGTAGTCGAGAGATCGACCTTTGAGGTGGATCATCTGGATGGGGAATCCTCAGATTCCATAATCCTCATTGATGTTTTACGACCAGTTCAGCAAGAAGCAGAAGATCCAGAAATAGAGCCACTAGTACTAGATCCAGTCCAGGTAGGACCCGCTCTACAATAGTACCAACTTAGGCATAACAGAGAACGACGAGAGATCATACCCCCAGTTTGAAACGGCTATTCAAATTTGGAGGCATATACATATATTGTTAGCAAGACTGTTGAGAACGAGCCTTTGTTATTTAGGGAGGCCGTCGCTAGTTCAGGATGTGCCCAATGGACTGCAGCTATGGAAGAGGAACTAGAGTCTCTGCACAAGAATAACACTTGAACTCTAATTCACTTGACAAAGGGAAAGCGCACCGTAGAGTGCAAATGGGTGTTTAAAAAGAAAGAAGCAAGCGATATGGCGAGTTGAGATTCAAGGCCAGATTGGTGACCAAGGGTTTCACTCAGACGGAAGGTTGACTACATTCAAGTCTTTTCTCTTATAGTCAGACATAATTCTATTCGAGTTCTTCTAGTATTGGTTGTTAAGTTCGATCTTGAACTTGAGCAAATGGATGTGAAGACAGTATTTTTACACAATGAGCTAGAAAAGAATATCTATATACGTCAGTCAGAGGGTTTTTCTTTGTCGAGAATGGAAGACCGAGTCTGTATTCTAAAGAAATCATTGTACGGGTTGAAGCAGTCGTCTCGACAATGGTATTACATGTTGACACCTTCATGGCAAGCATTAGATACACACGGAGCCCGTACGATCAATATGTTTATCATCAGCAACAACTTAATGGGAGTCAGGTATATCGTTTACTCTATATGGACGATATGTTGATCGCTGGTAGAGACAAAGGGATAATTAACAAGTTGAAGGCACAACTCAGTAGCGAGTTCGATACGAAGGATCTCGGCCCAACATAGAAGATCTTGGGCATGAAGATCGACCAGGATAGAAAGCGTGGGGTCTTAACCTTGAGTCAGAAGAAATATATTGAGAAGGTTTTAGATCGATTTAGTATGAAAGATGTCAAGCCCGTTTTTACTCCCTTGGTACGCACTTCAAGCTATCTTTGGAGCTCTCACCGAAGATTGAGGATGAGGTAAGGAGTATGACCTCAGTACCTTATGCGAGTCCCTGATGTACGCTATGGTATGCACTCAACCCAATCTGTCACAGGCAGTGTCAGTAGTCAGTCGTTATATGAGCAGACCTGATAAAGGTCACTAGCAAACAGTGAATTGGATCCTTAGGCATTTTGAGGGTGCATCGTAATTGAACCTCGTCTATGATGCAAGGCGAGGTGGAGGCATTGACAATGTTGAGGGGTTCTCAGATTCAGACTATGCTGGAGATCTGGATCGTCGAAGATCACTTACTGGGTACGTATTTACTTTCTGTGATGGGCCAGTTTCTTGGAAGATAACTTTGCAGGATACCGTGGCTTTAAGAACTACAAAGACAGAGTTCATGGTTGTTGCATCAGCTATCAAGGATGCTATTTAGTTGAGGAACTTGGCTTCGAACTTAGGTCTGAAGCAAGGTGGTTCATTGTAACAGTTCATCAACCATTCACTTGACTTGTGATCAGATCCACCATGAGAGAACGACGTACATTGACATCCGTTATTACTTTATACAGGGCGTTAAGGATGTCAAGATAATAAAGATTGCTACCGCAGAGAATCCAACAAATATGTTGACGAAACCATCTTGTGTCAAAGTGTCGTCATTGCCTGAAACTCTTAGGAATGGAGGGCGACTAGGCTTTCCTAAAGACTAAGTGGAGGTTGTTCGATGACAAAGAAGATCCTGTGGAGATACGAGATGATAACTTAAGTCAAGGTGAAGATTTGTTGATATGTGCCTTAAGTGTTACTCCCACATGGTCCTCTCGTCTTCTTCGTGTGGTTTCGTGTGGTCCGTGGCTTTTTTCATGTCTGTCTCGTGTGTGCATTGGCCTATATAACACAATGAGAATTGTTTGGGGCAGAGAGCATCAGAGCAAAGGCAGTGAAGGAGCTACATAGGAAAACACATAAAGAAGTTTGTGTGTTATTCACATGTCTTGTTTACAAACACATTAGAATGAGTTAGGAAAGATTTGTATTAGGAGAGACGCATCTCTATCTCTCAAGGTGAAGCTCTTGATGTTCGGATGTAGCTCGTCTGTACTCCTCATTTAACTAATGAATTTCTTTGTCGTTGACGACCGCCCGTGGTTTTCTCCCGCAAGAATTTCCACGTTAAATCTTCATCTTTTTTATTTATGTTATTTAAATTTCGTTCATTGATATTACATTTTTAACGTTCTATTTAATCCGTTTAGGGTAATAATGATAATTTACCAATGATGGTAAAATCAAAGGACCTTGATTGTAACAATTACTTGTTCCTTCTTTTAATTTCAATCTCTTATCCATGAGCAAACTTACCATGTCATCAGATTGTTTGATCATTTTTCTTTCAAATTCTTGTCTTTTTCAAGACCGACGGTCGAGGACGACTTTTGCGATAGGTAAGAGACGTGGTGGTCTCTATTATCTCGACTCCTCCAATTCTATGGCTTTCATCACCACCTCATCTATACCTGATCTATGGCATTGGCGTCTTGGTCACCAATCCTGCTATATTTCCTAAGCTTAGAGATTTAGATAATAATATTAGTTTTCACAAACACGTTTGTACGATCTATCCCCTTATGAAATAATCACGTTTAGCTTTTCCATCGAGTAAAAATTCAACTACTTGCTGTTTTGAGTTGCTACATATTGATCTTTGGGGTCCCCATCGAACTTCTAATCATTCTGTCGCACCTTTTTTTTTTTTTTTACCATTGTCGATGATTTTTCACGTGCTACATGGGTATTTCTAATGCAACATAAATCCGAAACTACTTATCTACTACGATCCTTCGTTTTAATGGTTCGAAACTAATTTGGGACTCTTATTCGCCGCATTTGATCTGATAATGTGCACGAAATTTTTTAATAATGATCTTTTCGATTTTTACACATCTTTAGGAATCTTACAAGAATCTTCTTGTGCGTACACACAGTAACAAAACAGTGTTGCTGAACGCAAACACCGCCACCTTTTAAACACTGATCGTGCTCTATGTTTTCAAGGAAATCTTCCCAGCCCCTTTTGGGACGACTGTGTTCTTACGGCTTGTCACATAATTAATCGTTTACCCTTTTAAAATCCTTAACGAAAAAACTCCCAATGAAATCTTGCTTCACAAAATACCTTCGTTTTCACATCTTTGAGTTTTTGGTTGTTTAGTATTTACACGGAACAATTCCATCGGTACTAAGTTCGACCCTTATGCTTCGTCTGGTGTCTTCATTGGTTACCCTTCTGGTAAAAAGGTTACAAAATTTATGATCTTCGCTCTAAAACCATCTGTATATCACGAGACATTGTTTTTCATCGGTATACTTTTCCTTTTAGGCTTCAACCTTATACTAGTACTGATCACGTTTTACCCTTACAAGTACAAGAAGACCCACCACCATCCCTTTCTGATCACTCTCACTCCCAGCCAAATGAACCCATACCTACTCCCTCTATTCCCTTTATTTCCTCACCAGAACCCATACCAGGCCACAACGGCCTCATAAGCCACCTGCTTATCTAAAAGAATGCGAGTGTTCTCTTACTGAAGCATTGTCGTCCTCTGAGGTCTGTCATAGTACTAAACAACCTCTTTCTCATTTTGTTAGTTATGAATGTTTCTCACCACAATACAAATCTTTTCTTGCTGCATTTACATCCCCTTGTGAGCCCAGGACATATGCATCCCGAATGGCGAGTTGCAATGGACAACGAGATCACTGCTCTCACTAATAATCACACCTGGACTTTAGTTCCCCTTCCTCTGATTAAGCGTGCTACTGGTTTGAAATGGGTTTTCAAAATTAAACGAAAACCCGATGGTTCGATCGAACGCTACAAAGCTCGCTTGGTCGCAAAAGATTATATGCAAATAGAGGGTGTCGATTACCATGACACCTACGCTAGTCACTGCTCGTGTTCTCCTTACCATTACCATCTCTAAACCTTGGCTAATTCACCAATCTGACATTCACAATACTCTTTGAACGGTGATCTTCATGAGAATGTTTTCATGCTCCCTCCACTTGGATATCTTCGAAAGGGGGAGCAACTTGTTTGTAAGCTACAACGCTCGCTCTATGGCCTTAAACAAGCTTCACGGAATTGGTATTCTAATTTTTCTACTGCTCTTTTTACCTTTGGATTTAAGCAATCCAAAGCAGACCACTCTCTCTTTTATTTTTACCAAAATAACATCGTCGAGTTCTAACACCTCGATCATTGAACACATCAAGAACCACACTTGTCGCATCTTTCATACCAAGGATATAGGAGTTCTCAAATATTTTCTTGGTATCGAGGTTGCTCGTTCTAAGAATGGCCTTTATCTTTCCCAACGAAAATATACACTTAACGTTCTCCAAGATTATGGCTTCACTGGTTGTCGTCCAGTTGATTTTCCTACGGAACAAAATCTTAAGCTCATCGACACTGATGGTCTTATTCTCTCCGATCCTAGCCCTTACTGACGTTTTATTGGGCGTTTAATCTATCTAACGGTCACTCGTCCCGATATCATTCACACTATCAATCTTTTAAGTCAATTTATGCATCGACCTCGATAGACCCATCTTGATGCAGCCCATCGTCTACTTCGTTACCTCAAAGGTTCTCCTCGATAGGGCATTCTTATTCCACCAACTAACTCGCTCACTTTGTCAGCATATTGTGATTCCGATTGGGTTAGTTGTCCCATGACTCGTTGCTCTAGTATTGGTTATTATATTTTTTTTTTTTGGGACTGTCCCGATCTCTTCCAAGAAACAAACGACGGTTTCTCGATCATCTGCTAAAGCGGAATACTGCGTTATGGTTGACACTACGCGTGAGCTAGTTTGACTGAAGTTCCTTTTGCGTGGCTTTGGTTTACCCATGCCATGGCGCACCCCCATGCATTGTGATAATCAAGCTGCGCTTCACATTGCAACGAATCCAGTCTATCATGAATGTACTAAACATATTGAAATAGATTGTCATGTCGTCCGTGAGAAACTTCAACAAGGACTGATTCTGTAACGTCACGAAAATTCCTCCAGCTTAACTGAAGCATGATATCACTGTCGCTGTAGACAGAAGTCCATAGCAAGACAATTATTTATGATAGGGTTTACTTATAAGAACATAAAAGGAAGCACCAACCGATACAAATACATAATGCAAACCTCAATACTAGCATAAATATAATTATCAAGTAGTACAATCCAAATGTAGCCTATTGTACAATACGTCCGTGTCAAGTTGGAATAGTAGAAAGTGCGAATAGTCATTTCTTACTGTCCTCCGACGTTTGGCCTTAAGGCCCAAGTACTACAAAATATTATTTTTGTTACAAGAAAGGGAAGGGATCCATCATTCACATGCAACTACTCTGAAGCCTCACCATCTTCACCAGCACCTAATGACAGGAGAGAAAACAAAACAAAAGGAAAGAAAAATCCGTGAACAAAGGAATCGCTCAATAGAATCCGGATATTGCCAACTATATGTGCTAGGACCCTAGTACCTTCATAGCTGTCACTTTGACAGTATATTAAAATCTCATTATTATTATTATTATCAATTCCACTTTTGGTTACTTTACATCCAATAGTTTGTTTATCCATTCACATGTTTACTTCCATTATTTACGTTTTCGACTTCAGTCGGTTAATCTAAACATTTGAATTCACCTGAATGTTAGTTTGATATGCTATCGTGTGGAGATTCCTTTCAACTTCTCGTTGAAACCACAACCACATATCGTCGATTGGCTCCCTGCAAACGACAGTCCAGCACCCGAGTTGCTAGGGGTGGCTTAGCCCTGTCGCAAGCTCGAGTCCCTACAAATGACCGTCCAGCAACCCCTAATGGTATCCCTACAAGCAACTGTACGACATCCAGATTATCAGGGTTAGTTCTATCCCTGTCGCAGTCTCGGGTCCCTGTAAGTTAGTATCCAATGTCTCAACGATAATACCACATACGCCTAAACAAAGCTAATCTTTCCTTCCTCACAACGCCACCATCGAAAGGCTCAACGTCCTCATGCGGGTTAAAAACATAGTTCGATCGTTTCATATCACTTAGGTATATCATTTATTTTTGTGATGATTCCCTACGTGTTATTTTACTTTTATCGCAAATGTTATAATATAAGAATGTTCTAATTCCACTAATGGTATTATTCTTTATTTTTCTTTTATAATTAACATTTGAGTTAATTAACCCGTTAACACATACGCTCAATTATCAATATTAAGTCGAATCATTATATTATAACCTAGTTTAATCCTAACTTAAACTCGTAACGTTACTGTTATTTATATATCGTTACTCAAACAATAATCACCCTTAACAACACAACTATCCGTACATCATTATCATCCCCGAGATGATCCGCGGCTAACACAACTACCCGTACATCATTATCATCCCCGAGCTCACCGCAACCCGCGGATCATCGCTTTTCAAGCACCAACCACACACATCACGAAATCAAGAAAGCAGAACATCAAACAATCCAACACATCCAGTTTCAGATCCACATCCAGAACTCATCGTGTCGAGGGAATCTTTAAAGGGGTTGGGTTACCTCAAGCAGAAGTCGAGCAGGGGGTGTCCGGCGATGGTGTGTACGGCGACGGTGGCTTGTGGCAAGGGCGGATTGGTGGCGGCTGAGCAACGAGCTGTGGGGGTTGGGTGAGGGAGAGGGAGAGAAGAGGAGAGGAGAGGAAGGGAGTCCGACGGTGGCTGGCGAGGCAGGTTGGCGGCGGCTCGATGGAGGGTTGGCTGGGCAAGATCCGTGGTGGCTGGAGAGGGAGGGGAGAGGGGAGGAGGAAGTGGCTGACCGACGGCAGGGCACGACGACGACAAGCGGTGAAGCGGCGGCTGGGCGGCGGGTTTCGTGGGGGAAATTGTTGGTGGCTGGGGGAAATCGGGGAGGGAGATGGGGATAAGGGACAGGTGGTGTTTTTTGGTTGGTCAATTTAAAATAATTCTGATTTCATTATCCCTTCATTGATCGTCGGAGTAATTATAATTTTTAAATTTTATTACGAATTTGTATTTTTATATAAAATTTAATAATATATATTTTAATTATCGTGTCTAAAGTTCGGGTTATTGCATATTCGTCCAACCAAGATTGCTTCACTTGACCAGGTTGTTGATCTGTTCACAAAATCTCTTGGTCGTCGTCAGTTTCAAACTCTTCTATCGAAATTGGATATTCGTGATCTTCATGCTCACCTTGAGGGGGGAGTGTTAACAGTCATTTTCTGTAATTAGGTTGTTTTCCTTATTTTTAATAGTCTTCTGATTCATTAACTTAGGCATATTTCCTTTGCTGTACAACTTACTTTTAGATAGGATTTTGATTCATGGAGAGATTTACTCCTCCATTCTTGTATTTAACAACAGTTTTATTGTCAATGGAATATATGAGAAAATTTACAAAGCCTTTGTCTAACACGTAGCTCGAAATGGAGACACGACGATGGAGATAATATTCTGAGAAGAAAGAGGGAAAGTAAAGAGATTATTTTTTAATTGAGAACGATAATTTTATAATTTTCAATTATATCCCTTAGGTTTTAATGGAGGAGACGACGACGAACGTTATTTTATAACATGATTTGAATAGATTTTTTTTGTAAATATGATCATTTGGATTGGTTTTATTTATAAATATCAATTATTTCAGCGGTTTATTTATAAAAATTCCAAAATTTTAAAACGACAAAAATATCCTGTCAGGACGTTTATCATTCGGATGATTTATCAATTTGAAAATTTTGTATAATTTTATATATAATAGTAGATAATAGATTTTAAGATTTCATATTTTGACATTGAAAAATGCAAAAATATATCTTTAACGTCGTACGTTACACTACTCATTATAAAGTATTATTAGTATTATATGGAGACTTTGTATAAGAAAAAATCATTTGATTTCTTATAATTTGAATCAAAGTTCATCTTGAAAAATAAACGTAATTGAACCATTGCAATTTTCATGGGATTCCAGCAAGTGGTATTTTGAGACTTTTGACATTAATAACAAAATCGAACTGTAAAAGTAACCATTGGCTTCTGACTATTATTTAAGTTCTCATCGCTTGGCGTGTAACATTTTTTGTTCCATTTAGAAGTGTGAAAACAGGATAAGGGCACAAGTATATTTCTGATTTCACATACGTGTGTGGAGGGTTGCCCAAAATCGGTATATAGGACGTACCCAGTAAAATTGAGAAATAAACCTGACAAAGCTGCAATTATCATTGTTCAAAGAAGAAATGATAGCATTGGCTGCGAAGAAAAAGAAGGATGAATTCGTTTCTTGCACACAAAAAACCCATGGACATACTGAATGCTATCAAACATATGAGGGGGAAAAAGCCCCAGTTAATCATCGAAGGCTGGCAAAAATAAACAAGGCACATACAAAAACACCACCTACACTTAAATTACAACATTAAACAAATTGTGAGAAACAACTTCCTTCTTTTTCGTCAAATGCTTTGTTCAGCTTCCTTAATAATAATAAACCTTTGTGCAGAGAATCAATATAATATACAAATCAGGATGCTTATGGACCACGTCTCGGGCCGAGGCAAAAACAACCGACAGCCTCATCTTCAGGTATCATGCCACCGCCTTTGCTAGTGTCGATTGCTTCTAGTAACTTGACCACATCGTCCATATCAGGGCGTTTATCTGGGTTTGGATCCCAACACTTCTTCATTATGCTCGCCAGTGAACTTGGACAACATTTAGGTATCTCCGGCCGTACATTCTGCCATCATTAAAAAGTAAAAATTCGATAATGATTTCAAAATAGTGAAAAAATAAATCTTCAAATATATACACCACCATTACGATACTTGGGCATTAAAATACGTATCCAAGAGTTTTGAATTTCTATTAAATTGAGTTAATTCACATGAGATATTGTTTCTCATCACACTAGTGTATATTCTTGGATTGTGCTATCAGTCGATCGGTTTAGCAAGAAACGATAGATCAAACGACGACAACTTCCAGAGTCCATGGCTTTTTTCACCCTAAAATTTATCGCTCGATCGTTTTAAAATTTGTCAAGATCAAATGAGCGAGATTGTGCTGAGTAACTCATTAAGATCAGTGTTTTGGATCGCCACAAGACTGCCAAGACTCATCAACAACCCATTCACCATGATTCCTAAATTGACAGAGTTATTGTCAAAGGGATTTCATCAAATCGGGCATGGCTAGAACAATATGACCTTATAGATTAGTGATTTACCATTGATGTGTCTTTTCCCAAAAACTTGAATCAATTCAGTACATTAGACAAGATGAAACTAATTATAAAAAAACACTAATAATGAGCACAAACCTGACGAACAACAGCTACGGATAGATCCGCGAAGCTTAGATTAGGGTAAGGTATGTCGCAGCAGTAAATTTCCCACAAACATATGCCAAAGCTGTAGACATCGCATTTCCTATTATATGGCTTACCATCAAGCACCTGCAAAAACGAATTGCTTCACACTAAGACACACTGATACATAAGAAATGTCTCGTTGACAAGAATCCTTGGGCTTGAATGATGTGCTCACCTTAATTAAAGCTTTGTATGTTTTCTTACTTGAAACAGATAATCACATATGTAATGATATCATACCACGAAATTCACGCTAGCAAAAATACATGTTTAAGATGGGATTATAAGGATTTCTCATCTTAATAATTTTAAAGATTGAGCAGAATATGCAAATATTGTTCAAAAATTTCAAATCACAAATAAGATGAGTCAAGGCCACCTAATACACATGTCTAATGTTTTGATTCTATCTCTTATATTATTATAAATTATATGCATAAAAAAATTGTCTCTGGAAAGTTAAAGCAGCACCGAAGGAAAATTAGAGCATCAAAGGAAGTGTTTGGTTACCTCTGGGGCCATGTAACCAAGGGTACCCGTTTCTCCTGTCATATCCCTTGGGTTTTGTGCTTCAACTCTAGCAACACCAAAGTCCGCAATTTTCAGAGTTCTCCGAGAGTCCAACAGCATGTTCTCTGATTTCACATCTCGATGTACAATCTTCTTGTGATGGAGGTAACTAAGACTGCAATGAAACAATCAACGGAAATCAATAACACTACATAAACCAAACCAATATATCCAACTATTCTCAAGTGAAATAGCACAAACTTGCCCTCTAGAGAGATCCAATGCAAGTTGAACGACGACTTTGATAGGTAGCTTCTTTTTCCGATTCCGGTATATATAATTCTTCAACGTTCCACCAGGCAAATACTCGACGACAACACAACAAGCTTCCGAAGGAAAAGAACTTTCATTTCCATTTGGGTTGTTGCTGGTAAGAGCCTTGAGATTTGAAGTACCCATCGATGCCCCAATAAACTGTAACAAAAAACCAACATTACTTACAAGAAAAACTCCAGCTATGCACAAACCGCTACTTTATTGCTAGCATATTCAACTACTGTCTCACTTAATCCAATAATAATATACCCCTTTCTCAATACTAGATTTCGAAACCATGAACACCACATTCTATGATGAAACATTATAATTGTTTTGCATCACAAGTCTACTTGGAGATTTTTATATAGCTAAACCAATATCAGGTTTGTCCAAAAAACATTAGCATAAAATATGATGAGGAAAAATACATTCACATCACGAGTATGACCAGGCATAAAACTTCCTAGCTATAAATTTAAAATTATAACATGATACTATGATAGTGGAGAAGCATTACGCATCATAAAAGTACTACAAAAAAAATATCGTTGAGCTTACGAAGGATAAACGTTATGGAAGTGTCCTATAATATATGGGAGCGTAATACCATTACCTTTGTCACATTGGGATGTTCAAGTTTGTGCCAAACACTAACTTCCTGCTTAAATGAAGCTCGGATAGCAGCGATTTCAGCAACAGTGTTCACACCCTCTTCACCCCAATCCAACACTTTCACTATCCAAAACAATAATGGATAGAAGAACAATTAGCTAGCCTGTGATATTATGCCCAGGATGGAGAAAAGCATTCATGTAAATAGTATTGGTAGAGCAAAAATGTACCCACAAAAAAAAAAAAAAAAAAAAAAACTGTATAAGACCAACAACAAATGCCACAGAAAACCATAACGTATAAAAAAAATAGGTATTCTGCATATAATGCACACTTTCAACTAACATACTATCGCAACTTTGAATAAGTTGATTTGTTAGGACACATAATGCGAAAATATATTTTCGTTTTATTCATCTATATCTTGTGTACAGAAATATAATATGACATATCATAATCTTACAGAAGATGATGTACATGACAGATTGGAATAGCGTCGTCGTATTCATGTAGCTGATCCCACTTGATGGGATAAAGGCTTGATTTGTTGTTGTTGTCGTCATCTATATCTCGTGTCTTTATCTTTCCTTCTAATATTTCATAATATTGCACACATCCACGAACACAGTTTCATCCTTAGTATGCACTTATTTTTCATATGTTCCAACTTAACAATCAATTACTATGCTCTTAAAATATATATTATGGCAATAGCTTTACAAAAAAAAAAAAAAAAAAAAAGCTAATAAAGGAACCACCTGGTCATCAATCTTCTTAAGATTGAAACATGCGAAATTTATGCAGTGAAACACATTTTCTATTTAAGATCGTGAACCATAAAACATTTTTTTAGCTATTAGTAAAAGAAGAAGCATTTCGTATTTCCAGGTTCTTACAACAATGCTGACACAGACTTCAACAAATGGAAGGTAACACAACCAATTAGACAAGTCTAATCAAAGACAGAACTACAACTTCCATCAAGAACTCGTTGATTAGGAAACAAAGGATAAGATCATAGGAAGCTTCATTACCTGCCACATCTTGTCCATCATAAAGACCTTTGTACACGGTACCATACGTCCCACGAGCAATGACACTTTTAAGATCAAGTTTCGCGAGGTCGATCTCCCACTCCTCTTTCTTCATACTAGTCCCCATTTCCCTCGACAAAACCCGACTCAAATGTTTCTCCAA